>PVJA010002944.1:20728-87812 GCA_004027025.1 Myocastor coypus | reverse complement strand
CCTAGGGGCAGGGCTAGCATGGCATGTGATACTGGGGATCAAACCACGGTTCTTGAGCTTGCCTAAGCAGCCATTTTAGTACATTGAGCTATCTCACTGGTTCCATGGGGTGCCTTTTTCCTACCATCTTTCAAATTACGGTACATACCTTGTGGAAGAAAGAAGTAGCACTCATTCATATATATTTATTTGGTGCTGAGGACCCAAACCAGGACTTACAGCTTGCTAGGCCAGCATTCTATTGCTGAGCCAAGTCCCCAGCTAGGTTTTTGTGTATTTTGATCTTACTAGGAATGGATTTTTTTCAAAGAAATTCATAAAATATTCTCACCATTTGTCAGCCACTGTTTTAGGAACTTGCATCATGAAGGGTCAGATGGGACTGTGAGTGGCTCAGAAATGTATCCACTCATTGTTTCAACTGCAGTTTCCTGAATACCTGTTCTTTCCCAGAACAGTTCTGGAACTGGCTAGCAGAGTGAACACAGAAGAAAAACCCTGTGCCACTTTGTGTCGACTTTTTCGTTGGTGGATTTAGAACATAAACCACAAGAACAGGTCAGTGTATGGTATTTGAGATGACTGGCTCTGAAATGCTGGAGCAAAATACTTTCCATTTTAGATTGTTAGAGGAAAAAATGAAGCCTCAAGTTTTGAAAGTTTAATTAGTGCTGGAAGAGAAAAGAGACTGGAGTAGCTACATTCTGAAGGTGTCAGGTGCTATAGGACACTGTGGGCCATTTTAAGAATTGTGGCATTATGATGGTGTGAGGCGTCACCAAGAGGCATGTTCAGAAGTGTGCATCTACCGAAAATATTCAGAGATTTCCATGCAATGCTGTTTTGAGAGAAAAAAAATATAGAAAATCAATGGCAAAGTTCTTGAAATCACTTAGCTGGTACTAAAATAGCTCAGTGGACCTAAGTGTTATCTTAGACTTGGGGAGGCAACTAGGTTGGTTAAAAAAAAAAAGAAAGTACTTAGGAATGAATGTGTTCTGAAGTTAGGATGAACAGGATTTGTTTTATGTTCAGTTGTGTGGGATATGAGAAAGAGATTTCCAGAGCTACAGGAGCATATTCAGGGAGAAGAACAAATTTAAGTTGGAAATGTAAGTTAAGTGTAAAATGGCTGTGAAAGGTCAAGGAAAGATTTAGGTAGGAGAAAAATATATAACTTTTCTAATTCAGATGTATATGGCAGGACTTGTTAGGCTGACTTGGTAATCCTTTTTACCCATGAAAGCTAGTCTCAGTTTAAAGACAGTGTACACTAACTATGTACCTTAGAATGCATTCTAAAGTAGTAGCATCTGTCTCTCTGGTACATGAATACAAAATTTTTAGAGGGAACATTTTGACTATCATTACATTTTTTATTTACCATATTCTTTTTTTAAAAAAAGTTATTTATTTAGATACAGGGTCTCACTATGCAGTTCAGATGCATAGTGATCCTTCTTTCTCAGCCTCCCCAGTACTGGAATTACAGGCATGCACCACTACACCCAGTTTCAGAGCCTGCACAGTGTGCCCAGGGCTCTGGCGCTAGCAAGGCATGAGATACCAGGGATTGAACTTGGATCCTTGTACTTGCCAGACAGGTGCTTAGACTGCTGAGTTATCTTCCTAGCCCCTCTTTACCATATTCTGGAATATCTTGTTTACCTAAAGATACTCACAAATTCTTATAGATAAATATGATTTCCTTTTTTCTTCTTTCTTCATTTTTCATTCTGGCTGCCTCAGCCTGCCCTGGGAGTGGGACTGGTGCAGAATGTGGTGCTGGGGATCGAACCTCTGTCCCTGTGGTTGCCTTAGCTTGCCTACGCAGGTGCTTTAGACCTCTCAGCAATCTTGCTGGCTCTAGACTTTTCTCATAATACAATTTATTCTAAAAGTTGTTTTCCTTCTGTATATTCTTTATAACTACAGAACACAAGACTGCTTCCTTTTCTCTATCATGAGTGAAATGTTGCAAGAGATCTGATTGGAGATCTTTAGTTGGATTGTACTCCTCATTTCTTCCATTTGCCTGTCCCTTTTCTTTTTGTAGGTCCCATAACAACTATGGGGAATACCTTTGCTGTATGATGTGAAACTTTACAAATAAAGCTCCTATTGAATATAATGCAGCACATTAATTAGGCACTGCAAATAGTGTTATGTAGTCAATAGTGAGAAGAAGGAAAACCTGGTGAAAACAACCAGGATTCTTAGCAGTGCTTTTTTCAGTTGGCTTTTTCCTGTTATGAACCAAGGTGCAATTTAGTCTGAGTTTATGGCTTTGATTTTTATAATCTTTTTTTAGTTTTGCAGGTTTTTATCATAGTGCCTTTGCAATGAAATTCTAGTATTTATGATTTTATAATGATCTAGTTTTTATAGACATACGTGATATTCAACATTGTTAAAAAATCCTGTGGTTTATTTTTCTCTATCTTGCGTATGTGATCTTACTATTTTAACATGAATTTTAGTAGTATTACTATATTATAATTTTAAAATTATTTAAAAATTACTACACCTTTAATATTGCAATTGCCTAGGAAAAATCATTTTTTCAAGAGTCCAGAATTAAAGTATGCCACTATAAGCTGTAGACAGAAACAATTGTTTGGGTTAGTATAAGAAGGTTAATTTAGCTTCAATGTTTAAATTGTCTGGTGGTAAACTTTCTTTAAAGACGTTCTCTATATTATATCATAATATGTAAGAATTTGTTAGTAAGCTTTTATAAAATGATGGTCAACACCTCCCAGATGTATTCATGGAGGATTATTTTTTAATTATAAAGATTATGTAAATGTATGTTATTTCTACTCTTTTTTTTTTTTTAAAGTGGAAATCTTAACCTTAAGAGACCATGATGCTTAGAAAGTGTATCCATGATTGTTTTAATCTTAAGTATTTTTAACTGTGGTTTTTAACTTTTATTCTGAAGCTTTTTTTAACATGGCTATCATATAATTGTCATATTAACAGGACAGTTAAAGAAAAGACTGATTCTTAGATTCCATAGCCCTAGATCTAAAAATCTGTTATTTTCTCATTTTATTCTTGATGCTTTCATCATTAGAGGTTAAAGCTATACCCAAAACCCATTGTCTGTAATTTGTCATAAACTTGAAGATACAAAAATGAATAAAATTTGGTGTCAGTTCTTAAAGAAGTACAGCCATTTGGGAGCAAAAGACACATAAAAGATAAATACCCAAAACCCATTGTCTGTAATTTGTCATAAACTTGAAGATACAAAAATGAATAAAATTTGGTGTCAGTTCTTAAAGAAGTACAGCCATTTGGGAGCAAAAGACACATAAAAGATAAATGTGGATGTTACAGTAGCAGAGATAGAGATAGTTGCTTTGGGTAGGAGGGCATTTCTCCAGGCTCTTGTTGAGGGTTTGACTCTTGATATGTACAGAATGTAAATAGTTGTCCCCCAGTGTGGTTTAGGTGATGCAGACGGCTGTAAGTTATTTCCAGACACAGGTTCAAAAGGAAGTAGGGCGTGTGTGGGAAAACCATAAGCTTTACAGTATGGGTGGCATCAGAATGTGAGGCGGAGCCAACCAAGTTGGATGGGGCCTTGTTCAAGAGCTCAGGTGCTTTGTAGCCAGCTTACTGGCATGCTTTACGCAGAGAAATGACTTAACTCTTCCTTTATTTTTTTTTCTGGGAATTCCAGTGTACAGTGTGAAGAAGGTACTGGGGAAAAGAATAAGTGATCAGGAATAAACATTCCCACTGACTTAAATAGCGTACAAGTGAGGGAAGAACGAAGGACTGTTGGTGAAGTCCAGTGAGCACGGTGTCCTTGTTTGGATTTTGAAGTTAGAAAAGAGGGATCAGAGAGATAGGTCCGTGGCACAAGTGCCTGCCTGGCGAGTGCAAGGTCATGAGTTTGAACCCTGGTCCCACAAAGATAGACAGACAGACAGACAGACAGACAGACAGACAGACAGACAGACAGATAGACAGACAGATAAGGGAAGTAAGTTGACACTAGCAAGTTTCTGGTATAGGAAGTAATTTCGAATCCTGCCAGGTGAGCTGTGTAGATTATGCAAGTGCAGAGGCATATGTCTAAGCTGATGGAGCTGTCCTCTGTGACTGAATATGATCTGAGGAAAATGGAGAAATTAGAATGGCCTTAAAATAGTTTACTCAACTCTGTTTTATGACAGTCTTATTTTGTTATTTTTCTACTTCAAAACTATGAGCTGGGCTAAGGTCAGTTTCCTGAACAAAAATGATGTGACCAAGATGAATGAAAAAATTTATTCATAGGTCATGTGCAGGTGCATTTGTAAATTAACAGTTCTTTGAGAACTTGCAATTTAAAACTCCTTAATCTAGTTAGAATTTTAGTAGCCCCCCCAAAGTCTCTTGACCTCAAATAACTTGAGACATGAAAATTGCAGCTAAAGTTATATTTAAAGGTACATAAAGGAATTGTATATGATAATAGTTACAGAAAAAGAAAACACCAAGTGTATTCTTAAAATGCTCTTAGTTTTACCCTTCGTATGATTTTGAACATTATATTTTATTAACCTGAAATTCACATATTCCTTTTCTGCCAGTGTTCTTTGGGCCTTATTTAAAAACCAACAAAGTGAGCTTCGTCTTTTATATTTAAATCCACACTAGTATAATGCAAAAGTAACGTAATCACATAGTGCTCATGAACCATAAGAAATGCCTTAGTGGGCTTTTCATCTGTGCAGTGTCCACAACAGCCAAATCATTCTGATGACAGCTTCTTTGATCTCGATGATATTGACCTTAGAACTTTGAATATGTCCCAAATATTCCTAGCATTTTGATTTTGAAAGAAAACTCTTAGACTGATTCTTATAATGTGTGCTGACTGTTTTGGTGGTGGTGGTGATGGTGGTAAAGGTGGTGTCAATTTCATTTTGTCTGAGATTCAAGTATAACTAATTTTAATACTGGAATTAATCACATCTTAATCCTAAGAATAAGAGAAACATATTCTTTTCAATTTTTTGGTCCTATGTTGTAGGATTTTGTATTTTATGATATATTGGTGAGGTAAATATATGAGATCGGCCTCTTCTCGTTTTATGGATGTAGGAAATTAGGCCCAGAAGTTGTGTCAGACCACAAAGAAAGTAGCTTCTAGGGCTGGTGATACAGCTTAGTGGACTAAGCACTTTCTTAGGTAAGTGCAGGGGCCAGGGTTCAATCCCTGGCACCATATATTGTGCTGGCCCTGCCCCCGGGTATGCTGATGCAGCGATGGAGTCTAGGCATTGTGGTGTGCACCTCTGTAATCCCAGCATTATGGAGGCAGGAATCAGAAGAATCACTATGAGTCTGAACTTTATAGTGAGGTCCTGTGTGAGCACATACATACAGAGAGAGAGAAGGAAAAGGATGGGGAGGGGAAGGAAGAGGGAGAGAGAGAGAGAAAGTAGCTCCTGACCACCACTGGTGCCTAAAGAGTTGGGAAAGATGCAAGCCTTCCATCCAGTGGGCAGTGCTTCTCCACAGGTACTAACCATGAGATGAGAAAGTTAAAACCATTATTAGCCTATCCCTCAAACTCCAAGGAGGGCAAGGGCTGTACAGTTAAATTGTGAATGGAAATGATTTAATTACTCATACCCAGTAGTAAAACTTCAGTAGGAGCTCTGAAAGAAAGAGTTTAAGGGAGCACTGGAGTGAGGTGGATGAGCGATGCCTCTAGAGAGAGTAAAGAAGCTCTACCATCCCTTCCATCCCATTCTTTGTGCTATGCATCTTTTTCCTTTGGATGTTTCCAGGTTGCAGTCTTTATAATAAAACTATAATCCCTAGAGTAGCATATTCCTAAGTGCTATGAGTCACACTAGTGAATTATGGAACTTAAGGATGGACGGATGTGGAAATTGTCCAGTTTACAGCTATTCAGAAATATTGTTGGTGTCCCAGACTCAGATCATGCATTAGCAATGAGGATAGTTTGGTGGGCCTGAGGTTTTATGAGTATGTATTGTAAAAGCAACTCTGAGTAATTCATGTTAGAATAAAATTAAATTGTAGGAAACCCAGCTGGTATTGTAAAACAGTGCATTTAGGATCACACACATGAAAATAATCTGTGTTCCCGATTGACACTTGTCTTGTGTTTTTATCCTGCGAGTCCTTTGGCTTTGTGTTTGCCAGTTCCCTGGATGTTGCTAATTTGATAATGTAGGATAATATTAAGTATGTAGTTATGCTCAGTGATTGAATACTATTTTAAATGTGCATCTACTTTTTTAAAAAATATCTTATATTTTTTAAAAACTTTATTTGTGTTATGGCCCACTCAACCTGCCCTGGGAGTGGGGCTGGCACAGCATGTGGTGCCAGGGATCAAACCGCTGACCCTGCAGTTGCCTAAACTTTCCTAATCAGGAAGGCACTTTAGACTGCTGAGCCATCTTGCTAGCCCAATGCATCTTCTTTTTGAAGGAAAAAAAAGTAGGATTTCTGTGTCTGTCCAGGCACTCAGTGCACACTAGACTACTATGTAGAGAAATCAATAAAATCACTGTTTTCTTATTTGAGCGATGATACTGATAAGGGGAAGTAGAGCTGTAAAAAACAGTGTTCATTTCTGTAATTTATTTCTAGATAGCGGACTAGTTAAAAATAAAATATAGAATAAAATTGCCCAACTGTGATTCTAGCTTTGTCCCTTTTTAGTTGTTTGATGTTTTTACTACCCAATTTAAGCTTCTTCACCATAACCTGGGGGCAACAGCAGTACCCACCTCCAGGTGTTTTTGTAAGGATTAAATGAATTAATTAGTAGAAAACACTGGAGACAGTACTTGAAATCCTTAAGCACTGAGCGAAGTATAGCTGCTGCTGTTGTTTTTACTTTAATTGTCATTACTATAGCAGTAATCATCACTACTATTTTTACTGCTTGTATCCTAACTTTTTAAATTAATCTATAGCTCCAAGTAGATATATAGCTTATAAATATTACTGAGTACATAGTTACCTCATACAAAAGTTTTGTGTGTTTTTTAACCATTACTTAATCAAAAGTTTCAGAGCTTTTAGGAAATATGAAACCAACTCACCTACCTGCAAGATTTCTTGAGAAATAATAAGGAAAATGCTGATGAGATATTAGGGGAAGGTCAAAAAGACTAGGAGAGCAAAAGAAATCTTTTCTTTAACACCAGAAAGAATACTTTGAAATAAACAAAATAATCATCCGGAAATGAAAAGGGTAAATGAAACACCATAGGTTTAAACAAATGAAAGTGACTTGTGGATAAATGACCAGCACACATAAGAATGCAAGAGGATAACACAGGAAATGTATGTTGCTACTCTGAGAAGTGTACAGCAGGATGTAATTAGCATCCTAAATGCTCACCAAATTGAGACTTCATGGAATCTATTGTTTAAGTTATTGTATCTGCATCTCTCTGTTAAATTGGTGCTTGGTGTTCAAGTCCAGGCTTCACACATGTTGCACCTGGGGTCTTCCACTTGGCTACACTCCTAGGCCATCTTAATTTTAAAAAAAAAAAAAAAAAAAAACAAAACACAGAAAAGATTTGTTTGAGAATTGATAATTCTAAGAAGACAATATATGTAGCTCCCTATTAGAAGCCCAGAGTTTGAAATGCCATCACCTTTTAGATACACACAATTGTTGTCTATGTCTCTGAAGAGTCACATCATTGGACTCATTAAACATTGTGTCTGAGAATAGGATTGATAATTTATTAACTAAATGAGTATATTAAGGTTTGTGTTTGCCTCAATCTATTAGACACTTTTTTTTTTTTTTTTTTTTTTTTTTGTGGACTGGATTTCAAACTCATGCCCTTGCACTTGCTAGGCAGGCACTTGTGCCATGGAGCTATCTCCCCAGCCCATTTGCCTCAATCTAAATAGACAATTTCATAGCATTTGTAGTCAATAATTCTAATTTTTAAACAAAAGTTATTTCTTTAATGTGGTCTGCTTATGTGGGCATTTCTCAGATTTTGTCTTACATTTTAAAGCATTTATTATTGAATTTCCTTTTTAACTGAATTTCAAATCAAAAAGTTATATTCAACTTTTTTGTAACGAATTTTATTATGTCATTATGAGGTTTTTCACAAATGCTCTGTTTCCAGGTTGTTTTACCTTTTATATATTATAATTTTGTCCTTTCAAGGCATTTAATATACTCTCTTTAGTCTCTGTAGAAACGCTGGAAAAGAATTTGAAGCAGATGGGAAGGCAGCTTCAACAGCTTGAGAAAGATTTGGAAACCTTTCCCCCTCCTGAGGACTTGCATGACAAGTTTGTGACAAAGATGTCCATATCCTTTTGATATCTAAATAGCTTAAGTCACAAGTCAATTTGATTTACAATTTATTATTTTAAGTATATTCATATAACTAGAGATCATTTTGTAGTGATGAGTTGTACAAACTTTAACCTTTGCCTTTTAGGAGACAAATGAAAGTGTTATTTATTTCTATTGATTTTTGTTCTCTTTTCTTTTTAATCTTGTTGGATAATAGTATGTTCTCCCATCTTTTGCCTTCCATATGCCTATTTTCTTCGATGTTCATGGCAAAGGATATTAAAACTTAGTTTGAGGAAGTTTGTGCATAAAATCATGATGGGAATTAGATACATTCAGAATATTTCAGGAAACAAATTTAGAATTCAAAAATTTACAATGTGACTAACCTGTTTTGAGGGTTGGTATCTATTAGAAGTTAATGCATGCACCATGAATATAGCACATGGCTCCAAAATCAAAACTGGACTCATATAATCACTACTTGTGTTTGTGTTTTCTAACCCCAAATAAAACTAACAAATACATATATAAATAAGTACCAAGAGAATGTGTCCTGTTTGATTTAAAGATTTCTTTATATCCACTTGCCTTTTTATTTTTAACTTTGAAGCTTAATCTCTAATGAAGCAATAAACTTTTTAATTTCCTGAGATTAATTTTGAATTGCTTTTTAAACCATTGTGAATGTAGAGCTTGATCTCTTTTGTTTTGCAATGAAGTGTTATTGCAATGCATTATTAAAATCCCATATGGGCATCGAAATTCTATAGAAAAGCATAGCACATTTTAGAATCAACTTTTATGAATAGTAAGTCCTAATTCCTAAACTGAAATACTTGAAATAAAATGACTACTTTTCTCTTCATTTTCTCCTTTGAAATTTAGTGAATCACAAAGTTATTATTTGGTTTGTCATAGATATGCTTTTGTCTTAATTATGAATTAGCTCAGTTTTAGCTTCCTCCACTGTCTATTGGGAAGTATAAAATGCACTCTAGTTTTCTTGTTTGTTTTCTTTTTTATATAGTTCCTTATTGGGGAGGATCCCTATATCAGTATAGTAAATAAGATTTGTTTTCTTTTTTTCCTTTGTAAACTAAAAAAGTCTATCTTTATCCATCAAAATTATATTTTGTACTACATGCTCATTTAACAAAGTATGTTATTTTTAAAAACTACATTATCAAGCTGGGCGTGGTGGCGCACGCCTGTAATCCCAGCACTTGGGCGGCTGAAGCAGGAGGATTGGTGTGAGTTCGAGACCAGCCTGGGCTACAAAAGTGAGCTCAGGACCAGCCTCAACTGCATAGCAAGACCCTGTCTCAAAAAAGACAAAAAAAAAAAAAACTACATTATCATACAGTTAGATCATTTTCATCATTCTTAGCCTTTTCTCTCATATCATGTTAAAGTGTCCATCTGTGATAGTTTATCATTAAGTATTATTAATGTAAGTACTTGTTACTATTTCCTATAGATACAGGAAATAATATTTTATTAAGAAAAATTTTTGCCTACATACAATGTTTGACATTACACTCTTGAGTGCAATAATTGTGAAGCTCAGGTTTGTCTCCCCGGCACAAATTCTGAGGTTGGAGGAAAAGTTGCAGAATCCAACTCTGCAGACAATCTCAGGACATTTCTGTACTTGTGTTCATAGCACATGAGAAGCTGAATGGTGTTGGCTTCTTGAAAGGTGTGCAGCCCACAAAAAGCAGCCAGCAGGGAATCAGAAACAGGAAGGGTGGTGCTTTGTTGGAAATAATCTTTCATTTTGAGTACAGTTACACTCCATGGAAAAGAAAGCTACTATATCTTGTCGCTGAATATCACAATCTAGAAGCCTCTAATGAACTGATTAGGATGCATGTATCTCTTGGAAGTCAGATATATGAACAGTTGGTGCACTTTGCTATTGACAAAGCTTATAATCATAAATATTCTTTGCCAAGATTAGATTGTACTCGTTTGCTTTTCATCTTAGACATACTGGTTTTGAAGTAATTAAATTCATTCATTGTAAGACTTTGTTTACTTTAATTAGGACTGAGAACAAGTCAGATTTTGAATATTAAGTGCATTTCTGTAGATCTTATTAAAATGGCAAATTGTGAGCCTCTTAGATCTTAGAAAATGGAAGATTTTGGAAGTTACAATTCAATGTGTAAAAATAATAAGTAAAGCTTATTAACACTCAAACATTGCTTGTATTTTATACTTAACTGGTTATTAGTTGAAACACATATCAAATGCTTAGTTCATTAGCTGCTTCTCAAAGAATATTTGCATTATTTAGCTGAAAATATATCTTTACCAGTACATATTTATATTAAACAGATTTATTGAATTATCAAGTAGTCTGCTGCTTTAAGTTACAAATATACACTTTTGTTATAATGAAATCTCACTAATAGCATTCAATTATAGTATATTATGTTTTTATTCTTCCAGTGTATGCTTATCCCTTACATCTGCTTCTTAATATAGAATCATGCATTTGCTGTAGTTAAAGGCACACTCAGCTATTTCATATATCATTGACTTTTTCATAATAATAATTATTTTGCAGTTGCTAAGCCTGGTTAGAACTGTAATTAGGGTTGAATAGTTCCACAGTAAATATTTACTTGAAAACTGTGTAGCTTATATTCAAAGTTGGATCACCAGTATTGTCATATGTGAACAATTATATGTGCAACAATACACTTACTAAATTATTATCAGTGTGAAACTTAAGAAAAAGCCAGGCTTTACGTGATGCATTGTCTGTTCCTTTTATTTGACCTTAAAATTTTGTAATTTTTCATGTCCGTGAAGTTCTCCTTTCACAAGCATTTCTTTGTCCTCTTGAATCTCTCAGGGGGGGAAATATTTTGCTAGAGATTTATATACTTTTATAGTGGCACATCATGACTTACTCTTGTTGTATTTTGCTGATTTCTTCATTGAAATCCCAGTGCATTTTCACACGCTTTTTGTTATTCTACTCTATGGCCATGCTTTAGGCATTTAAGAGATTAAATGATAAA
Organism: Myocastor coypus; assembly: GCA_004027025.1. NCBI lineage: Eukaryota > Metazoa > Chordata > Mammalia > Rodentia > Myocastoridae > Myocastor > Myocastor coypus. The sequence continues at coordinate 76,457 of PVJA010002944.1, read as the reverse complement.
ACCATCCCAGTAAATTTATGAAATAACTTATTAGTGTACAAACTAACAGTTTGCAGGTAAAGGAATTTAAACTTTCTTTGTGGCTTGTAGTGAAAACAGAAAATTGGAACAGGTGAGATATAATCCTGTGTAATAAACACTTGGCCCAGTTGGGAAAAGTAGTACTTGCGCTACTTTGGTTCTTCTCATCCCTTCCCTTTCTCTTTCTCTTACTCTTGCCCATTCTTAGTATACTTTTAAGATTTGGCTTAAAAGAATTAGTACCCTCCTGATCATTTCTTCATCCTCCACTTATAGCAGTATTTCACAGTGACAAGAGCGTGCTGTACAGCAGTGCATTTTCTACTCCTTTATCATCAAGCTTCAGTTGTAGCAGTCTTACCTTTCTAACAAAGGGCCCCGTGACTACCCAGTCTATATTAGCTTTCCTCATACTCTGTGATGTCTATAACTTAAGATTTATGTACCTACTATTTACTTATTTACTGGAATGAGAATATAGAATAATTTACTAGGATTCCATTCTAGGATGATTATATTGTATTATGAACACAGGTACTTTATCTTTTTAACTAGCATTTTCTGATGCCTGGAATAATATTTTGAATATAATGAATACTTACTGAAGAGAAAGCTGCTCCTGAAGTCTCAAGGTCTTGTCAAAGTTATTAAACATAGGACTGGGGCCTGGCAGGATGGCTCAGTGGTCTAAAGCGCCTGCTTAAGAAAGCTTAGGTGGGTGCAGAGACCGCGGTTTGATCCGTGGCACCACATGCTGCACCAGGCCGAGCCGGCCATAAAAATAAATAAATAAACAAACAAAAGTTCTGAAACAAGAAAAATAAAATAATAAATTCTTAAAAAAAAAAAAAAAAAACCATAGGACTGATTAAGGGTGGTCTTCATAAGATACAATGATGGAACGAATAAATACTTTTGATGGAATAAGTAAAATAATGAGGATATGAATGAAGAATATGGGGCAGGTAAGGCAGCTGAGTGGACTAAGCACCTGCTTAGGCAAGTGTAGGGACCAGGGTTCAATCCCTGGCAGCATAATCTGCACCAAGCCCAGGCCCTGGATATGCCGAGCCAGCTACGGAGACTGGGCATGGTGTCTCACACCTGTAATCCCAGCACTAGGGAGACTGAAAACAGGAGGATCACTAGGAGTCCAGGGTGTGTAATGAGACCCTGTACCAAATACTTCAACATACATACACACACACATACATACATACATACATACATACGTAGAATGTGGTATATTTGGAACCTATTTGTGGTGGGTAGTTTCAGCATCAGTGCTATATTCTATTGGCAAACCAGCAGGAAAGCAAGAAGTGTGATACTCAATGCATATGAGCATAAATATGGTCCTTAGATATCTTTACCAATGGGTACCTTACAGTGAAGTAGAAATCAGGAGAATCTGTCTTTACTTTGGATACAGGTAAAGGAAAATAGATTCCTCAAAATAAAATTTATTTTTTTGCAGTGAATTTTATGAAATGCTTGCTTTGTTGAGCCTCTCACATTTTTCTAATGCTTATTATAAAAATTGAACTTCATGCGGTGAAAATAATAATTAAAAAGTACTTACCACTGACTATAGCACTTGCCACCAAGACAGCTATGTTTGTTTCCTCTTTTAGTTGGTGGTGATTTTTTCTCTGATATTCCCCCGTCACTGGTGAAAGATTAGCCCATCAGTGTCAATGTACTGTGCCTTCTCCCATGTACTGTTATTCTATCCTATGAAGAACTCGTTTTAGACTGTGAAGGATGATCTTGACTCTTTCCAAAATTATTTCAATTTATTCACAATTTTGCCATTCTTCCAGGAGCTCTACCTCATTTTCTTTGGAAGCAGATTGTTTTATTCACAATAAAGATAACAAAATTAACTTAAAGCTCTCCAGCTGGTAACACAAAGTTATTTCCATGGTTCTGGCTCTTGGTCATTTTTACCATCACATCTTTTAATCGAGTTGTACTACTTTTATAGGACTGCACGGACCTATTTCTGATATTTCATTACTTATATTTCCTACCTGAAAATACATTTTCCAAAGTCATTGCTTTATTTTAACCTGTTTACCAACTGACTCTTTGAGAATTTGTGTATACCCAGATGTTAGGATAAAATTACTACATTTGTGAAGTGCTTTGTTATTATAACCCAAAGTCATAAAAGCACTGATAGAGGCAGAGGAGTGGCACTTACCAATAGTGTTTATAAACTATTGTCCAGGATAAACAAATTTCAGAGACTATTAGCTGTTGGCATGACACTGAATGTATATGTGGCCATACACATATATATGTGAAATTTTACGAAGAAAGTTCTGTGGTCTTTCATCCGATGAGTTTTGAGAATAATTGTTAGTTTCTTTCTCCACTAGAGTTTAACAACAATGGTATTAGGGTACAATAAGTAATTGACAGCAGTGTCTTGCAGATAACTAGAATTTATACAGTTAATGAGATAGAGAATGGGCTGACATAAAGAAATGATGGCATTTGTCAGAAACTGCAACAAGGGCAAAGCTCCACTAAATTGTTGAAATAGAAGGTCAAGCTCATAGTAGTAGGAATATGCCTGAAGATTTTCCACATAAATGCAAGGGTCTACAAATGCTGGGATTTCATAGGAACAGATAGTTGCATTTAGGAAGGTGAGAGGAAGACATCATGGTAGAGGAAGAACTGAAGAAATTCTTGATTGATTGATTATTTGGAATACAGAAGGCAAAAAATATATTACATTTTTAGGTAGGAAAGAAAAGTGTGCAAATAAATCATATAGATACGTGGGATATAAATAATTTTAGGCAATAGCTTATTGATTAAGTATACCAATATACAAATCTTTGTTAATTTGTGGAATGATTACTTGTGCATGATTATTTTACTTTGCAAATAAATAAGCAAATATTCTGCTAAACGATAGTTTCTCTGCAATTCACATAAAATCCTTATTTATATAATATTACTTATAATAGTTCATGGATATTGATGTCATGTATGGAAACCTGTCTAGCTTGCTCCTAGTATGATTTTTTATAACTGTCTTGTTACTCATCCAAGAATTACAAAGTGATAACATATGTAAATGCGTCAGATACTGGCACTATTAAGATCTGTATTCTAGAAAGTATAGAAAAGCACTTTGCTGTTCAGTTGAACATAAACTGAGTCGCACACAAACTATACAAACAGTTTATTAAGAATCATTAAATTCTGGCTACCGAGTCAGTTCCTTCTATGATTTCTTTACCAAAATGCTGCTTATCCCATTAAGCAGATCGTAGTTGAAAAGCACTAGGAGTACAGGAAGGGCAGCCATGTCAACAGGTGAGTTGTGATTTCCTGTGGTGCCTCAGTGTCTGTGGGAGAGTTGGCTCTAATTACAACAATTTTTCCATGTGTCTTATATTCCCTAGGAACCTGGCACCTACTATCTCATTTTTCGTTGATTTTTTTCATTTGTTTGTTTTGTTTTCTTTCTCAGTACGAAGGGTCTGTCTCAGTTTATTTCTATTGTCCTCACCTTAGAAAATCTCTTGCCAGGGGAACTTCATCTTATAGAAAAAAAAATTTTTGATAAGCATTAGTTTTTGTTTCCTTCTCATAGCTGAATCCCATTTATTTGTTTCAGATATGTTTGTTTTAAATGTGTGTTTACACAGTTGCTTTCATCAAAGATAAGATGGGTTTTATTGGTAAATTCACCTTTATATGTTCTATCTCTTTATATGTACTAACTTAGAGGAGCCATAAATAATTATAACAAATCATTATTTCTGAATATGGTTGGGGATTTTACATCTGACTGCATCCATAACTTATTATAGGAAATTCTATAGTGTGTTCAGATAATTTTTTCTACTGTTATTGACTGTCACATTCACACTGAGCTACTAAATTTCAGGTGCTTTGTAGTTAGTTGTTGTGAGATAGTATTTCTTATGTGCTTGCCTATATGTGTAAGCATAACATTTAATGATATAATGCCTGGGAAGAATTATGTACTAGTTTTACAGGATTTTAAAACATTATTTTGCTTATAGCATAGAAAAGTTTAAATTCATTTATTACAAAATAGTGCCTTTCTTTAGAACTCTAAATGAAACTTAAAATGAGTAAGTGGTCAATACTAATGCATAGTATTTATGTTAGTATCTACATGTGAAGTTATTTTTCGAAGAATTTTGCTAGTACAGTAACTCTTACAACAGCACTGGTATAATTATTCCAGTTTTTCAGATGAGAAAGTGGTAGCAAAGAGATGAAATTCTTTATGTAGTTACATTGCAACCAAGTATAGGAGCTCATGAAGTAATGAGTAAACTGCCCTTGTGTTGGTTTAGCTGTTGTACCCTATAGTGTATTGTTTATACCGGTATTATTCCAATTACTCCATTCTGCATGTTATAAATTATTGTATGGTAAATTAGAAGGGACTTTGTAAAAATAGTTTTGAACTCAATTATGACAAAAGTATTACATGTGGAAATAGTTAAATATTCTGATAATTTTGCAATAGTTAAAAACTGAAAAGGAAGTTTTTTGCTTACTATATAGATTTTCTTGAAAGAATAATAGAGCTAATTTTGAAATTTTATTGATCTAGTAATGGTAAATAAAAATTAGAGTATGAGTTACAATTACTGTGTAAATTTCAGAATACCTTAACTATAATGTACAGCTTTGTTAAGAATGCAAAAGAACAATATGGGAAGCTTTCAAAGTTACTTGGAAACATGGAGAAATTGTACCAGAGCATAATGGAATATTATGCCATTGATGTGAAGAAGTTGTCTGTGGAAGACTTTTTAACTGACTTGAGTAACTTCAGAACTACATTCATGGTATGATAAAAATATTTTGATTTATTTTTATAAAGTTTTTGTCTCACATTTTTTTATTTCATTACTTCATTCCACTCTTGTCTCTGTAATAAAATTCTACCTTTTCAGTTTTTGAAAGTTAGCTTTAAAATTCTCAGATTTTAAATCTATTGAAAAATGTGGTTATTCTCTTTTTGGCCTTTCCCACATTAAGATGCAATCAAAAATTTTGATTGAAAAACTGACAAATTCTGAAGTTTTTCATAAAGACTCCCTTCTGGCTGATTACAGAACATTTTTGAAGTTATTTTTTGGTTATGAAATTTGTTTCTTTATACTTAGGTCGATTTGTATTTTTGTGGTATAATTTTACCAAATTTCATGCAGCTCTTATGAAGCTTTTTTTTCCCTTTTCGTTTCCTAATGCACTGTAGAATAAGCTACCTGTGATTTTTCTTTTGAATAGATTTTGCATTCCTGTGGTTTCCTTTAGATACTTTAATAGTGAGGTCAGATCTTTGATGTGGAATCCTTTCATTTAGACATTAAAAAGATCTTTTGAAAAGTATTAGCTTATTAGATGAGGGGGCAAAAACCACACATATATTATTTGAGAAGGCATTGTTGCCTCTAGGAAAACTGGTGATACATTTTCACAAGCAAAACAATTGTTATTCTTAATAAATGAGTAAGTAATTTCTGTATATAAGCAAATGTTCATGAGAATTTAAAAGTTTTGAGGTATAAAGAAAAGGAAGATTTAATTTAAGGTGGTGATTCTCTTTAATCCAGGAAAACTTCGCCATTGCCTGTGTTGGACTTCATTATAATCACATGGTAACGAGTAGCTTTTAAATAAAAACCTACAGTTTTAAAGCACTCTCCTACCATAAAATTTACTCTCAGATCTGTTTCATATTCTCCACAAAGTCAGTGTTTATTTTTTTCCACTATCAGATATGAACTTGTATAATTATGATGTCACTTTACATGTAATGTTCTATAAAATGTTGTAGGTCAGAGAGTTTGTTTTAGATTCCATACTGGTCATTTGGCTACAAACACTAATTTAGCCTTTCTAAGCCTTCCTCTAGCAGTATCTATATTTTTAAAAATGGTATTTCCTTCCCTATAAGAGTATGTAAATATTGTGACTGGCTGTATTTAAATGTTTATTATGGCCCTGGCATATCATAGTTGCTCAGTAAATGATTGCATAGTAACACATTAGTTCAGTAGGGGAATACTCTGCTTCTGCATGTATCTGTCTATACCGAGGGCCTTGATCATGTTCACAGTAAAGTGTATGATAACTACCTAGTTTTCAACACGTAGTGTCCTGGGATCCTGTATGTCATTTCAGCCTTTTGAAGGACTGCAGGGGAGGAGCTCAGGCCTAGTGGTGCATTCAAGCCTTGGTGCATCCTTTTCACCCAGGCCCAAGTGAGCTTCCTGCGCTGGCAGGACTGTACTTCCCTCATGTGTGAGGTCCCCTGTTTTCCTGTGCTTGTGAAGCACTGTTGGGCTCCTTTGGGAAAGGACAGATGCAGCTTTGCACATGGTTTATCTTGGCCTCTGCCTTGTGAAGTTTTTTTTTTTTTTTTAATTGATTTTAATCTGTGCTGTGTCACAGTGATGACTATAATAGCTTTTCTGGGTCCTGTGAGTCCTCCCAGCTAATCATCACACTAAAGATAGGCTTGGATTCCCCTAACACAATTGCAAAGTAGGAAACAGGTATATAGAGTAATAATATTCTTCAGATACTCAGTATTTTTAATAAACTAGGAAGTCTAAGTACCTTACGATTACTCTATCAGTCAATCTTCAGTGTATTTCCTTCCTCACAAGTGTGTAAATACTTTTGAATTAGTATGCTACAGTATTCCATTGTTACCATGAAGATGAAGAGAGTGATACACAAGAAGAGAGCATATCTACCTCTGTGTCATATTGATGAAGAATGATGCATTTGATCCCATTTTGTTTTGTATCAGGGTCTACATTCTTTAAATGCTATGTCACATGGTCTCCAGTATTCTGGAGTCTTTGTGTGCCATTTTATAGATGAGAACACTATTACAGAGTTAACCAAGGTGTATTTTTTTGCAAGTGACTCACTTGGAATTTCAACCCAGATCTGATTCCATGTTTTCCCACAGTTGAGAAGGATCACATAACATTGGTGCATTCTGTGGGTAACTTGACATTTCTGCTACCTGCCAGTAGGTATGGGGGGAAGTGTCTGGGAAAAAAAAAAAAAAAAAAACGTTGCAGAAGACAGGAAGCAGAATGAATGCTCTGCTTTGCTCAATCTGCATTTCTCATGTGTTCCAGAAATGGCTTGTATCACACACATAGTAGCACACTATAGTATGTTAAGCTTCACAGGGCAAAAGTTTAAAACTTACTAAAATTAAAGAAAGATATAAAAATTAATTTAGAATACTACTAGTAATAAGCAAAGCCAGCTTTGGTGGGTCTGCACCTATTATTGCAGCTATTCAGGAGACTGAGGCAGAGGATCACGAGATCGAAGCTAGCTGGGGCAACCAAGTAAGACTCTGTCAAAATTTCAAATAAAAACACCTGCTTAGACAGAACGAAACACCTGGATTCCATCCCTTACTTACTATGCCAATCCTGCCTGCAGGGCACCCTGAGAGGGTGACTGAGACTGGGAGTGGTGGCGCAGGCCTGTATTCTCAGCACATGAGAGACTGAAAACAGGAGAATCACTGAGTCTAACCTGTTTAGTGAGACCCTGTAGACCCTATTCTAGATACATTAAAAAAAATAAATAAAAAAGGAAGAGTTGGGCATAGAGTTCAGTGGTAGTGTATGCTGGTTTGGATCCCAGGAAGTATTATAAAAAAGGGAAAAGATGTAGAGAAGAGTGGAGAGGTGGCTGTGCATAGGTGCTGAGTTTTGCCATGGTAATTTATTCTTTATCTTTTTTGGGGGGAAGGAGATCAGTATGAGTGTATGGCTTGGGTTTTAGACAAAATACTCTTTGAATGTTAAATGTTAATTTTCTCTATTAATAAATAAATCTTTTAATTTCTTAGGAGTTTCTTCTTCTGTATTACTGAACTTCATAAATCAAGTTAACTTGAATGTGTCAGTATGAGACTAGTAGGCCTTTGACTACATATGTAGAGTTTTGGTGTGTAATTCATGTCCTGGGAGCTCATTTTAAAAGAATAGGCAGTTAAGTTGTTACTCTATCCATTATTATTTAGAAGATGGTCTGCTCATGAATAAACAAGTTTTACTATATAAGAAACTTCCATTTTGTATCACGTAGAGCCGTGGACCACGCCTTCCACGCTGGCCACCCATTTTCCACAGGTTTTCTGTTAGTTGAAACACTAAATGCTATTTCTTTTCCCTGAAGTGAGCCTTCTGTATTTGCCTGGCTAAATCGCTGTACTTACTTTTCTCATCTCTGCTCTGACTTGGCTTGCTCTGATAGGATCTGTTTCTCCCCACTTTCTAGCTACTATGGATATTCTAAACCATGTGTCTGATTTTATATTCACGCACTCAAACCTCAGTACAAGTATGGTTTTGGCATATTTTATGTATATTTCTATTTCCATTTTATGGGTGAGAAAACTGAGACACAAAGAGCACCTGAATTCCTCATTACGTAAGTAGCAAGGGACCAAGATGTTAACCAAGACTGGCTTGCTCCAGAGTCTATGCCATACATGGCTCAACTGTATTAAAGCCTATTAAGTGTATCAATTCCTAGAGCTGTGGCAAACCAGACTGTCTTGAAATGTGACCCTTGAGCTCCCTGAAATCGAAACTTTCCCAGTTTTTCTTTGTAATACTTAGATTATAAATTACATATACAGAAATGTGTATAATTTAGGATTGTCTCAGGATTTAAACTTTCTCAACTAAAGGCTGATTATCCAAAACCCTTTACTGTACCTTTGAGTGAGTCAGTCTCTCATAAATGTTCTCAAGATCTCACAACTAATTTGTGTAGATACAACTCTTGAGGGTTTTTCTTCCTCTCCATGCAAGCCTCCTTACAATAGCTGAAAAGGGAACATCTGTTCCAGTCTGCTGCTTCAAGCCATGTAGACCAAAAGGGAAAATTTTAAAACTCTTGTAGCTTCTCTGAAGAACAGCTGTTCGTTTTGACAGCAGTTTAACTCACCCCTCTTTTGCTTGAGAATCCTCAGTGAGAATTAACTTTTGTTTTTGTTTTTGTTTTTTAAACAATCCTCTATAGGTGGGAGACATTTTGAGAATGGTTTTGTTTAGAACTACATATCCAATTTCCCCAGAAACAAGGAGTATGTTTGCATTGTAATTTCATTCTGCTTTATTTGTGTTAACATCATCAAGACAAAACCCAAAACAAGTGTCTCTAATTAGGTTCTTGCTTCTTCTAGATCCTGTGCTAAGTAAGGGTCTCCTCCCTTCCCCTTCTTAATGTCTATGTGAGCTGTAGCAGGAGACACACCTGCAGCACATAGCAGCCCCTACCTCTGCTGAAGTGCTTCCTGGTATATGGGGTTTACAATTGAACCTGCTGAGCGGATGATGGCCTGACTCTGAAGCCAGTGCTTTTAGTAGCTTCAGATGTGCTGCTGATCAGAGTTTGCTTGAAATATTTCAGGGTGTTTTGGTAACTTACTGGAGGTTGTCAATGCAAGATATTTTCTTATTCCTTGGTACATATTGAAGGGTTTGTTATAGAATGCTCTTAGTGCTTGTTGCATTTCCAAGCATAAAATGTTCTCTTAAAATTAGAGGACTATTAATGGAAAGCCTAGTTGCCAGTGTGGAGCAAAAGATGCAAGTTGGCTTCCTTCTGTAATAGATTTTTTTTCCCCTCCCATAGGACTTTTGTGCAGCATAAAGTTCAGAGTGAGGCTACTAAGTAGACAGGTTTTATGTCATATAGGAGCTGAGTAAATTGGTGGCTTACCTTACATTAAGCTTTAAACCAAGTGAAAGTCGTGCCTTCAGTCACATAGTATTGGAGAATGATGATCATCATTCTACATTTGTGGTTGGTTTTAGTCTCATTATATGGCATTGCTGATCAATCTATTCTTAATAGATGATATTCTACTTCTACCAGATGAACTGAGCTCATTATGGAATTTTTGTTGGATCCTGCTAGCAATTTTCTGTCCCTTATCATTGTTATGATTTATATCTAGTTGTCCCCCCAAAGTCTCATACAATCATGGGGTGTGGCTTCTATCAATTGAGACTTGATCCATGATCCCTGGGATTGTGTTTTGCTACTGATGGGATTATCAGTCTGAGTAAGACAGACTATGGGTATAGTCTAGGGCAGATATCCTAAGGCAAAGAGCCTGAGTGTAATAATAAAGAAGAGACAGAGAGACAGACTCAAGCTGTAGCTGTTGCTCTGCTGCCCTGTTTGGTTGGCTTCCTCTGTCAACATTTTACTGCTGTTCTGCAGCTATGAACTGGATGCTCTCTGCCCTGCTCCACTCAGGCTTGGGCCGGCCGTATATGGACTGAAACCTCCATGAACTGTGAGCTAAATAAACCTTTCCTTCCTTCATTTTGAGTGTCAGGTATTTGTCCCAGCAACAAGTAAAAAGTAACTAAGACAATCATATTCAACAACTGTAGCATGCTTGTGTTTGTCCTTTGAGTATAAACCTTTTTTGTTGTTGTTATGGTGGCCTTGGAGAAATGTATGTCCAAGTCCTGCTTCCCTCTCCTAGTTGAAGATTTTGTTCTGCTTTTGTTCACATGACTTGAATTACATGACATATTCTTTAACATTCGTTATGCTGGTTTTTTTTTTTTAAGCACTGAAAGTTCTTCTGCTATTCCCTTTCGTTAAGCAAAATTATTAACATAGGACAACTCATTAAGAAAGTTTCATTGAAGCCTTATTTGTCTTGCTTAATATTTCATGTTAGAGAAGTACTTTCTCATGCTTTCCCCTCTTTAAATTCCTTTGTCATTTGTTCCCTTAGAGGTAAGCTGTTTCAAAAGACTTTTTCAATCAGTTTATACTTATATGTCATTTTCTATTGTAGTTTAAACATGGAACTGTTCTGTAGACTCCCATTGTATCCCCTTATGGAATACTACTTTGTATGCTCACATGAACATTTTATGTTGGGCAACCACTGTACATCCTTTTTTCTTAACAGTGTCTAGGTCCCTGAATATCTGGAAACCCAGAGTTGAAATTTATAAGTCACCACAAAAGCAATGGTTGCCTTAGAAGAAGTTACTGTTACCCCAGAATTGGAAGACTTGTCACACTTTTTCTTCTTCATTGTATGTGGGAGTATATATTGGTATGTCTTGGTATGTAGTTAGTGTTGTCTAACGCATAAAATCCAGCTTTACTTCGCCCATGTGTAACTCTCATCTGAACTATGTGTGAAGATAAACAAGAAGGAAAATGATTTCTTCATCTCTTAAATGCATAATGAATTCTGCCTCTAGTAGACCTCATCTGTTCTGTTTTGATGTTTTATTGTGTATCACACTAATGGGAAAAGAGCAGCATAGGGGGTTCAGATTCCAGCATGAGAACACCTTAAGCTGAGTCCCATCTCTGAAGATCATTAGTGATAAAAATGTAGCAAGTTCCTAATCTTACTGAGCTCAGCTTACAGATAGTAATACTGTTTCTTAGAGTTGTGTTTCTCAAGAATATTCCATTTTTAGGAAATGGGGAGACAGCTCAGTGGTCTAAGCTGCCTCCCTGGCAAGTGAAAGGATAGGGTTTTGATGCCCGGTACTGCATCTATGCCAGCCCTGGCTGCGCTGAATTGGTACAGGACAAAGCGTGGTGTAGCATGGTTGGAATCACAGCACTAGGGAGGCTAAGACAGTAGGTTTACTACAAGTTTTGAGCTGCATAGCAACAATATTCAGTTTAAAGTTGTAAATTATCAAACAATGAAGTCATACAATGAGAGAGTATTTTTAATGTAAAATATTTTTTATAAAAAGGCAGAAAGCTGGTTTTACCCTATCATTTAAATTATACAAATTTGACATTTGTTCAGAAGAATGCCATTTATGCTAAAATATGGACCACATGCATAACAACAAGAATAGCAGAGTTCTACACATCTCCTCTGTGCTCCTTCAATCCCATAGATTGATGCATCCTGTGTTGTTAGAGGAAAGAAATCCTGTGGTGATGTGTTGGGCCAGCTTCTGCAATTATACATATATGAAACAAATCTTTTATTTGTATGTATTTTGGTGGGATTAAAATTTGAAAATTATAATTGAAGCCTTTTCATGTAGGACTTACGTCTTCATTAGCACCGTTGTTATTCTGAGATCATACTTGGATGCACCCCTAGAAGAATATAGTCTAATTATAGTATTTGTTATCTAGAATGTACTTAATAAATTCAGTCAATTACAAAAAAATTATTAAAAAAAAAAAGACTGGAAAGTTAGCTCAGCAATCTATGCACTTGTCTGGCAAAAGCAAGGACCCAGTTTTTATCACTGGTGCCACATGCTGCATGCCACACCAGCCACTGAGACCTGGAATCGTTGTGCACACCTGTAATCTCAGCACTGGGGAGGCTGTGAAGGGAGAATCACTGAGACCCTGTACTAAATAAAGGATTTTAAAAAATCATTAAATTCAGCCATTTACAAATGCTTGATATTTGAGTGTGCACCTCTGAAAATGGTTCTGATAGATTTTCCTAATCTTTTCTTTTTAGGCTTTTCACAGAGAATATACCTAAACTTAGTGACTTAATTTTTCTCTTCAGTGACAGGATTTATTCTAATGCATTGCTCAGTGATACAATGAAGGTATTTGTCAAGTTCTGTATGATTAAATGAATAGTTTATATCCCTTTTACATTCTAAATATTTTACTGAATACTATAGCAAAAGGGTAAAGGCTAATTTATTCTAATAGAATAATAAGAACAACATACATATTAAGATATATTAATCCATGTGATGACGATGACACTGAACTTACACAGACAAAAAGGAATAAAATGATACATTCTTTGTAAGTAAATCAGTGCTTTACAGAGAGAGAGAGAGAGAGAGAGAGAGAGAGAGTGAGTTTGACAGAGGGTCAGCCTTACAGGGCTGACTTCAGTGCAATTTTTTAAATATAACCATGTTCATTTGGGACATTATGAGGTTTTAGTGAGTATTTTTCTTACGTAATTAGCAGTAGCTTATAGTGCTGCCCTGTTACTAAGTGTGCCTTTACTCATTCCCTGTCTGTCATTTCATATGTGTATGTGCCCTTATTTAACCTCTTAAGTGGGAAACTGATTATCTTTGTATTAGACTACTTGTTAGCAGAAGCATACCATGAAAATGAAAATCATATTTTTATTACCATTGTTATGAACATTTCATAGTTTTTAGAGATGTATTATATAAGTTGATATATCTCACTTGCTTGGTAATTTTATGAAATATTTTAAGCAGTGGCAATGGGTTAATGAATAATAGGTCTTCTCATCAGATACTGACTTTAGAAAAAGAAGACAAGTTAGAACATGTTGAAGTTGGAACAGTTTAGTAAACTGTACCTGCCCAACCTTTGGTACATTGTAGTTCCTTCCAAAAGGGTAGGTTCCCATGTCTATAAATGTAGCAGTCATGTAAAATACAGGTATGACATTTTGTATTGAATTTAATATGATGAATTGGTTTCCATTGGTGCATAGCATACTGTATTCTCTTTTCTCTGTAACAATTTTCAGTTAGGTTTCATTAACCTAAGAAATTAATTTGATTAATTTTACTGTCATCTAGATGTTTTCTTGAGATATCTACTTTATAATTATTATAATTAGGGAGTTTAGAAATAAACTTAATTTCTACTGGTTATGCATTTAAATCTTATTGTTTTATGCATTTTTGAGAAAATTTTATATTTAGTTGCAAAAGAAAATAGTTTTGATGTAAAATGACAAGTAGATCATATACATTTTTGTCTTTTAAAGAATTTTGTGACTTGTATTCGTGGTTTTTTATATTTAGAGAATTCCTTTATATTTAGTTCAAAAAGCAAATCATTTTGATGGAAAACTATCATATAGACTGTATGCTCTGTATTATTAAAGAATTCTGTAAATACTATTCATCTTAAGTTTTTGTTCATGTTATATTATAGGAATATGTACAAGAGCATAGAAATATATTTTCGAGGTGTTTTTTTTTTTTTCAAAAATATTTTCTCTTCTTTCCCAAATGTGAAGCCATCAGGAGTTTCTAGTTAGTAAACAATAAAAGTGTTTTTGAGCCCTGTTTCTATCTAGACAAGGTACACAAACTCCCCTCAAGGTGTTTGGTGAGAATATATTGGTCTCATATGTGGTTATTTATTTTGAAGAAATTAGCTTTGTTTTAGTAGTACCTAACACTCTCTTAGAAGGCTTGGATATTTAAGTTGAATTTGTTTAATCTCGCTTTAGGGATTTAAGACAAAAACTGAATAATTAGGCAAAAAAAAAAAAAAAAAAAATGACTTTGGGTTAAGTGAAACCTATCTAGTCATTCAGAGCTTAAGTATCAATTAGTGTTGAAGGAATTATAACTTTGACCTGGAAGCCATTTTTAAGGTTTCTAATATTTTTCCATAGTAAAATATCCACTAGTTTTCAGAGCTATTGTAATATCCTTAAAAATGTTAAGAAGAATAAAGGAAACTATTAAAATAGTCTAAAAGTTAAACACAAATGAAATTCAATCAAAAAGTCAGTCAGTGGCAGTCTCCTTATATTTAATACTGTCATTTTTGTATTTTTTCATAGCTTTATAAGACTAATATATCTATCAAAATCACAGCAAGTTTCCCATATCGCCTATGTCTTACACTTTTTGAAAGGGAGAATAAATACACATTTGTATTTTAAATTTTACTTTGTAGGAAGAATAAATCAATTATTTGTTGTATCATTAGGCAGTGTTTTAAGTTAAATATTAAGAATGTCTCGTGTCAAGTGAGAGCAGTAGTTTGGAGAAAAACACAGGAAACTGTCTTTACTAGAATCTTCTACAGCACATATATGGGTTTGGAAGTTTTGAAAGTGTAGTACATATGGATGTAAACTAAATTCTTACAAGCGTAGTAGCTAGGCTTAAAGCCAAGAATTGAATCATGCCTTCTGTATTTAATTTACCTTTGTACCTTTCTTGCCACCTTGGAAGCATCCATTTAACTCCCAGTCAACTGAGTGAACTATTGTATTCCAAAATCTATGAATAGAAAGCACTTGTATTCTCACAGGACCTATGAAGATTGATTCCCTCCTTATGCCTAATACAAGCATATATAATTGAGACAAGCTAGAAAATTACTGGGCTTGAATTCACCAATGTAGCCCAACTTGTTTCAGTCCTCTTTTCTCAGCCTTCCCAGTGCAAGAATGCCTTATGGTGTTTTTTTTTTTCCTTTTTCTTTCTTTCTTTCTTTCTTTAATAAAACCTACATAAAGCATAATTGGAAGTTTTGAAATAATAGGATAAATCAGTGTTTCTCAGCCTTTCTAATGCCATGACCTCGCAATACAGTTCCTTGTGTTGCAGTGACCCCAAACCAAAAAATAATTTGAGTGGCTACTTCAAAACTCTAATTTTGCTACAGTTATGATTCGGAATAAAATAATAAAATAAAATACATATTTTCCGATGGCTTTAGGCGACCCCTGTGTTTTGGTTGTTCAATCCCTGCTGGGGTTGCAACCCACAGGTTGAGAACCGCTGGGATAAATAATGTAGTATAAGGGTACTATTAATGAAAAGAAAGAGGGAACTATGTAAATAAGAGCAAAGTAAACGTACAGCAAGTGATGACTTCCTGAGAGTAAAAGTTTAATTCCCTTGAATGAGGAAGAATTCAGTACTCCCATGTGTATACAAACATGGCCTCAAAATGACAATGTAAAAGTAAATGAACTATAATAAGATAAAGTTTTTAGATTTAGTTTTGTATTTGGAATGTTCTATAATTCATTTATAAATATCACTGAAACTGTTAAAGATGTGAGGAACTTTAATTAACACTTATTTTGAAGCTATAATTTAAAAATGCACATTTTTATCCAGCTCAAGTGGAACTGTTATCAAATTGATTATGTACATGAGTCGATCAAAGACATTTCAATAAGTTTCTAAATGTCAGTTTCGTTTATCAAGCATAATAACATGAACCTAGAAATAAACCTAAAGGGGCTGAAATATTTAAAGCTGTATTTTGAAATGGGTGCAAAATTAAATAAGAATGGTGGAAAAAATGGTACAGAATTGTAAAAGCCAGAATGATACTTTGAAGAAATGAATTAGATAAATTTCTGAAAAGATTAATCAGGAAAAAGATGTAATGAGAATTTTAAAAACCACAAATATGCAGAAGACAGAAGATCATACTATAAAGGTTTGTAGCCCAGAATGAGGAAATTTTGATGAACTGGATAAGTTCATAGAAGAAAGTAACTTTCTTAAATTACTTTAAAAGAAATAAAAAGCTTGAGTTAGTTCTGTAACTATTTTTAATGACTTTTTGAATTGTCTAAAATTAAATACTTGGCCCACAAAGTTTCATAGATGAGTTTTACTGAATTTTAATAAAATGATTCCATAGGAATGAAATGAAAAACAAATACTATGATCCCCTGTCCAAATTGAGTATATCTTTAACAAGAAGTGAAAACGCTTAATTTTAGAACATTCAGTGGTATCTAGACTATTTAAAGAAGCACAAAACATTAAAATAGAGACAACCTAACAGAAAAGCAGGTTAATGTATGTGTGTGTGTGTATATATATATATATATATATATATATATATATATATATATATATGAATTACAAGTGCAAATTCTTTACAAACACATGAGAAAATGTTTGACCTGACTAATAGAATAGAAATTTAAAAGCATGATAAGATACCATACATGTGGGCAGAGTGAACAGAAATCAATGGCCATTTCAGGGAGTGTGCAGAATGTGATTACATGCTGGGGCAGAAATGTGTATTGGAACAACCATTTTGGAAATTACTTGCTACCACCTCGTTAGAGTGAAGAAATACCTCAGCTCTGCTCCTATCTTAGTACAGGGTGGTTTTCAAGCTGTTCTGACCATAGTCCACAGTATAAAATATTTTAGTTTAATCTAACACTCTTATGGCTATGTTTTTTTTACAATTGGCAGTATTCATTCTGCTCTTTGTATTGCACTAAAAATGTGCTATTCTCACTCAAGATATGGCTGTCCATTTCCAAACTGGTTTAAAAACCAAGTAATAGGCTACCATGAAAGAATACTTCCATGCGTACAACAGGTGATATTTACAGAAGTGTTTGTGTCTGGATTCCACAACGTAGCCAAAAATTATAAGCACCCTAATCCCACCAATGGAGTAACAACAGTTTAATTTTGGTGATGAAAATGAAGTACAGTTTATACATAACAAGGTGATTCTTTTTTTATTTTAAAGGGAAAAAATAACAAAAATAAAGAGAAAAACAAAGCACCATAAGACAATAAAGAGTGCAGAATTTCAAAACAAGAATGGAAAATTGACAATGATTGTTATATTACATATTATTACCAAATTTGTTGCTCAGATTACCCAATATAGACATGTAAGACTTATCAAACAGTTAGAACATTAACTCTTCCTTTATAAATATTCTGTGAAAAGAATAAGTCAGAAGTTAAAAGATGGGAGATTTTCATTAGATTCTAAGATATTTAAGTTAACAATAGCTCCAACTTATAGCCTATTACCCTCAGCCAAATACAAAATTTCCAGCAATATATGCAAACATTTATTTAAATTTATTAGCTTTGGGGCATTTTGGCTTCTCTGAAAATAAGATGTTGTAGAATACCATAATATAAATTACATAACAGAAATTACCATACCGTAAATTAGTTGTAGCTAAGTTCTTATTATGCCAGTTATGTAAAAGGTTATTACTGTGAACTCTTCTAGAATATACACATTTCCTAGCATATCTGTATTACGTATAAATATACTTGTTTGCCTATTCTTTGTTATGTAGATGTTTTATAATCCTGTTATCATAAGAGACATTTGAACTTTAGGAACACAAGGCATTGATTATATCTTTTAAATGAGCAGTCAAGTGTGCGGTACAGTTCTAAAAGCATCTGTAGGCAGCGGAGTGTATAGGTAGGCCGGCAGATCTCTGGGAGGATGCACACGAGGCTGTATCTGGGAAAACCTGGACAGAATGGCTTTTGACCATACAGAGCCTAAAGTAGTAGGTGGTAGCACAGTATATTTGCCAGCTGATTAAAAAAAAACAACAACAACAACAACAAAAAAAAAACCTAAGGGCTGGCCAAATAACTCAGCAGATGAAAGTGCCTACAAGTATGCGCAGGGGCCAGAAGTTTGATCCCTGGGCCTGATGTGCAGGTTGCACCTCTAGGGCATGCTGAGATGGCAATTGAGACCAAGCGTGGTGGTGCATGCTTGTAACCCAGCTATTAAGAGGCTGTGAACAGGTGGATTATTATGAGTCTGATGTAGTAATGAGACCCTGAATACCCTGTAGACTCTTCCATAAAATACAAAAAGATAAAATAAAATAAAATAATAAATAAATGAAAGACCTAGTACAGTGGTTCTCAACCTTTCTAATGCTGTGACCCCGCAATATAGTTACTCATGTTGCAGTGACCCCAAACCAAAAAATAATTTTGGTGGCTACTTCAAAACTGTAATTTTGCTACAGTTATTATTTGGAATGTAAATACTTGATATGTATTATGTATTCTCATTGCTACAAATCAAATGTAAACATAGTGATTAATCACAAAAAACAATATTTAATTATATGTTGAGAAATATTTGTTACCAATTCCAAAAATAACATTTCACCATGGCATAGCATGGGTTTAAAAAGCCATTGGAAAATACATATTTCTGATGGCTTTAGGCAACCTCTGTGTTTTGGTCTATCGACCCCCACCAGGATCGCCACCCACAGGTTGAGAACCAGTGACCTAGTATAAGTTCATTTTTATAAAGCTCAATGTCTTATAGCCAACTATTTTATATCTAGTTCACCTTGACTTCCTCCCAGCTTAAGACTGAAATAAAGAAGAAAATGTATTGAAAATACTGACCTCTACTCATCTCTTCAGTTTAATATATTTTTACTTTTTAACATTTGACATCAAAGAAAATCTCAAATTACTATTGTCTAAACTGGAATATAGTTGCAAACTCAGTGCCTACCTCTATGCCATCTATTTTTTCTAGATAAATTCCTTTCCTAATAGTTACAGTGTTAGAATAAGATAAGCTTTAAATGAGGTAGACTTTAAAATAAAAATCAATAGGACATTTTCCCTAAAACAAAATAGCTTTATGAAGTACTACAGACTTTATTTCTAAACATAAACACTATTTTTATAGACCTGGAAAGTAATTTTGACTTTTCATTACTCAGTTGATCCTAAAAGGGTGTGGCAATTATACCTGATAGTAAATGATTATTAAATGTTCACACAAATTTATGTTTATTGTGAAAAGTTTATTCTAGAAAATTAATAGGACTCATAAAATGTGTGATATTTATGTACTGCAGGTTCTTTTTATTCCTTGTGCTTGAGCAAGATGTAAATTTTGACCCCTGGCTGTTTACTTAAATTTTATCCATCACATTCCCGTTTCTGTCGTATTCTCCTTATACATTTGTTGCTTCACACACCAGCATACTTATATAGCTGTGTTTGAACTCATGGTTATTTTCTGCTTACTGATGTCTTATCCTACTTTCCTGGCTTAGAGTTATTTTTATAGTAGCCATTGCCTCACAGCTAGCTGTTATCATACATGAAACAATGTGGTGGAGCGACCCTGACTGCAGATAGCTTTCCCATCTTGCAGCTTAGTACCTTAGTTACTATGTGCATTACGATGAACATATACTTAACCCTTTGGTGCCAGAACAGACAATGCAAAGTGTAGTTTGAGCTTCAAAATAATTGCTTTTGAAGGTTTCAAGCATCACAGGTAGTATTTCAGAACTTAATAACAAGAAGATAATAGTGTCAAGAACTGTCAAGAGTTTGAAAGTTTACCTACTGGCAAGGTAACAGGTTAGGCTTCTGGGCACATTTTCATGAATGGTGGCTGAAGATAAAAGACTGAGGTCATAGACACACAGTAGCTTATTATTTATAGCAACTCCACTAGCCACAATAAAAGTATCCTTTTTAGGTTCCTGAGTCTTCATTGCCCATGGCTCTGTGAAGGTCAGGTAACAGCATTTGTAAAGATAAGTTTGCTTGGTTTATGATTATATTCTAAGTGTTTAGTCTTGTACTTTCCTGATTGAAAAAATCTCCAAATTCTCTCCGGTATCTTTTTTAAAAATCCATTGTCTCAGTCTTGACCTGAAATATACTAAATGTCCAGGCCTGTGCTTTCTTTCCTGGCCTCATAGTCCTATACTGCCCACTCTATTTCTTCACATTACCACTTCCCTATGTCTAGTTTTTTGTCTGCTGATCGCCCCCAGCATCATCTTGGCATTTAAATTAAGTTGGATTCAAATCACAGGGTGAAGCCATATCTGACCACCTAAAGTAAAGTAAACCACTGAGCAGTCTGTCAGACTCATTTTGGAAGGTGATATATCACTTCCTTCTGGTGCATCTCTTATCTATCTCTGTCTTTCTTAATCACTGCTATGTTTTTTCTTAGTATATGCATTGAATGAGTAGACAACATAGGTTAATATTCTATATCATCCATGCTTTATGTTCCTTTTTTCCCATATATTTTCATTGTTTGGGCTAATAGTACATTTTATTATGTGATTTCTAGTGAGGAATGTGGGCTACCTCTGGGATTAAGAGGAGAGTACTACAGTAAAGAATAAATTAATGTCTCCCCACCTCGACAGCCTGCTACTTAGTTACATGTTAATTACACATTTTAATGCCATTGCTGATAAATAATGCTGATAAATAAATAATAATTGCTGATAAATTGGTTGATTTTATTGACATTTAAATAAAAGACAACCTTCCATTGTAAGATGATTCGTTTACAGATACCTATCTGCCATTTCTACTTCCGCATGAGCACCATGTCTTTATTTGCGTAAAATTGAGAATTAGTACATTAAGTAATCACACATCTAGTGAACTCTATTTTAACAGTTTACTATTGGTTTTAATCACCAATTATAGACACTAGTTTTAAAATGCCAAATATGAATTATCTTTATGACACTTCCCTCTGTATGAAAAAATTGATATTATTGACCAAATGCACACTTAAGATTTTAGCTTTTGTGTATAATTTCTTCAACTATTTTACTTATGTTCGATAATGGATGTTATAGGAGGCATGGGAGACTGGAATACAGTTACAAAATGCTCTACTTAAAATATGTGTTAGTGACTGTATTTGTGAATTATGCCTCTTTCAGTTTCTGTCTCCTTTTACCATTTTAGTTAATTGCACTTAGACACAGGTGTTTTAAATATAACTGTTTTTGTAGATGTACAGTATATTTAACAAGTTTATATAGTTCTCTTGTAAAAGACTGATGCTAATATAAGCACAACCATTTTCTAAATGGTATCTTATTCATTCTTTTCCATCTCTATGTGAAGTCTCTGGTTAACATTGATAATTTTTCAAAATTCATTTGTAACAGCAAGCATTAAAGGAGAACATCAAAAAAAGAGAAGCAGAGGAAAAGGAAAAACGTGCCAGAATAGCTAAAGAATTAGCGGAGAAAGAAAGACTTGAACGTCAACAAAAGAAAAAGAGATTACTAGAAATCAAGACTGGTGAGTACTATTGAATTTAGTATTTTTGTTATAAATACCTAATATATGTACTGGTTACCTCATTATCAGTTTAGTGTACTTTAGTCACTAAGTAAAAGCAGAAAGTATGATCACCTAGTTTTGTACTTAAATTGTAGAGCAATTGCTTCATGGACTTTTCTCCCTTTAGTTTCTTTCTTTTTTTAATGTGTTTGGTACAGGGTCTCATTATGCAGCTTGGACTCTTAGTGATCCTTCTGTTTTAGCCTCCACAGCACTGACATTGCAGGTTTGTGCCACCACATCTGGACTCTGTGGCCTGCTCAGCATGCCCAAGGGTGGTGCCAGCTCGGCCTGTGGTGCTGGGGATCTAACCCTGGTCCCTGTTCTTGCCTAAGAAGGTGCTTAGTCTTCCTTCAGTTTCTCAACAAGTTCTGTCTTCTTTGCACTACTAGCGATGGGGAGTTTGGTTGTCTGGTGTACTCATTTAGTTTCAGTATATTCTCATTTTTTTCAGAATCACTTTGACAGACAGGCGTGGTAGTATATGCCTGTAATCCCAGCACTTGGGAGGCTGAGGCAGGAGGATCAGCTCAAGACCAGCCTGGGCTATGAAAGTGAGCTCAAGGCTAGTCTGAACTACATAGCCAGACCCTGTCTCAAAAAGATGGGGAAAAAAACCCAAACAAACCAGACAACCAACTTATTATAATGCATAGCAGTCAATAAACTAACCATGCCGAATTGACCCTGGGGAATTCTATAGAACATTTTGCCTAGTTTCTTCAATGGAATATTCCATTGGTAAAAGATCCTTCAGGAGAAGGACAGGAAATGACAATAAAGTTTTATAAAACTCATAGGAACCAATTACAGAACGAAAAATTTGTATGTGCTTTAATCAAGTAATAACTGAATGAAAACGTAATTTAAAAAATTGTGCTTTTTTTTTTTTTTCTTGTATCCATTACAATATTGTTAGTGTATTTCACAATATCTTTTAGGGATCATATTGAATTTCAGACAAAAAGATGTAATCTCTACATTTTAAGTCAAATAGTCTGGAGTGCATGGCACATTGCTACATCTTTTGTTTAGAATTTTATTGATTTATTCTAGATATATGTAATTATCATATTCTTCATTGGGAATTTGTACCAAGCATGATATATTTTGATTCCTTTTCTTGTCTTCTCTTTTTTTTCGCTTGCTTGCTTGTCAGAACTGGGGATTGAAATCAGGCCCTAGTGCTTGCGAGGTAAGCACTTATTCTGCTGAGCTATCTCTGCAGCCCCCAGTATCCTTATCCTTTAATCTTCTGTCACCCTTAGATTTCCTTCTTTTTACAGAAGGTGTGTTTCCCTGATTGCTATCATCTTTTATTTTACTCTTTAAATTGTTTAAACTTTGAATTTTTCACATGGGAGAAACAATGTGATATTTAACCCTCTATGTCTGATGTATTTCACTGAGCAATACCTTAAACTGCATTCATTTTCCTACACATAACACAAATATATCTTTTTTGGGGGGCTGATCATGGCTCTAGTATGTATTTGTGACAGCTTCTTTTTTCATTCATCTCTGAATGGACATCTAGGCCACTTCCAAGATGTAACTTGTATGAATTATGATATGATAAACATGGGCATGGTTGCTGTTATGGTTTGTGTCTAGTGCCCTGAAAGTCTTGTGCAATCATGGAGCAGATTGATTGCAATCCAGAGTTTTAGGCGGACTCATGATCCCCTGGGATTATGTGTTTTAGTATTGCTGGGATTCTGGTTATGGTCTAAGGCAGAGAGTCTGAATGAATCATAGGAGAGACAAAGAAACAGACTCCCCTCTCTGTTGCTCTCTGTTGGCCTGGTTGGTCGGTTGTCTCTGTTACCATTTTGTTGCTGTTCTGTCACCATGAACTAATGCTCTCTGCCTTGTTGGATCCTTAGAGCCAGATGAATATGGACTTAAACCTCTAGTAACTGTGAGCTAAACATAAATAAACCTTTCCTTCCTTTTGTATTTTTCCCAGCAATGAGATAAAAGTAACTGAGATAGCTGTACTCTCTCTCTCTCCCTCCCTCTCTCTCTGTGTGTGTGTGTGTGTGTGTGTGTGTGTGTGTGTGTGTGTGTGTGTTTAGGACAGTGTCTACAGAGTCTCACTATGTAGATTGTAGATCAGACTCCTAGTGATTCCCCTGTTTATAGCCTCCCAAGAGTTGGGATTACAGGTATACCACCATGCCCAGTCTCAATTGCTGTCTCAGCACATGTTGCAGGGGAAAATGGCGCGAGAGGACCAGGGGTCAAACTCCTGGCTTCTGCCTGGTTGCAGGCACTTTAATCTACTAAGCTATTTGGCCAGCCCTGCCTATTTTTTGATTGAGTCTTTTATTTGAGGGTTCTAATATTTTTGCGTGTTTTACCTGTTCTACGTATTAGTCCAGTGTCTGACAAATAGGTGTTTTTTTCGTAAGCAGGTGCTTTAGAGCACTGAGCCATCCTGCCGGGCCCCTGAGACAGTCCTCTTGTAGTTTGTTCTTCACTCTGTTGGTTGTTCCCTTTGCTGTGCAAAAGGTTTTGGATATTGTGTAAAGCCATTTGTTGATCCTTGGTGGTATTTTTTTCTGCTCAAA
Organism: Myocastor coypus; assembly: GCA_004027025.1. NCBI lineage: Eukaryota > Metazoa > Chordata > Mammalia > Rodentia > Myocastoridae > Myocastor > Myocastor coypus. The sequence continues at coordinate 52,168 of PVJA010002944.1, read as the reverse complement.
GTACTGTTTAGAAAGTCTTTGCTTAGTGTGATACTTTCAAGGGTTTTTACCTTCCAGCAATTGTTTTGTTTTAATATTTAGCTACTTGATCCACTTTGATTTTACTTAGAATATGATAAGAAATGTGAGTCTAGATTTAATCTTCTGCCTGTAGACAGCCAGATTTCCCCACATCATTTAGTAAAGAGGCAGTTTTTTTCTCTACCATATCTTTTCTTGTTTTATATACTCTGTACTTGACCATTTAGTTCTTTCCCTAAATTTGGAGTATTTTCCTCTTTGATTTCAGGAAAGAAATTTTTAAATCATTTGACTTTTAGTTGTTTTTTTTTTTAATGAGCAGAATAGATTTATTGGGGGAAAGAAAGCTCCTGTTTGAGAGAGGGCAAGGAAGGAGGACTGAGCGGGCTGTCCCTATAGTTTCTCTTTTATTCCTAAAATTTTCATGTTGATTTTATTTGACTCATCTAGCAACTCTTGAGTCCACCTTGTGAATGCTATATCATCCTCATCTTCAATTTCTGATACTCTGTTCTCATATTGTTCAAATCTACTATGCTATCCATAGTTTCTATTGAATGTTTCATATCTTATTTCTGCTTGTTTTCCTTTTATAACTTCTAATTCTTTCACTAAACTAGCTGTTAATATCTTCTGTTGTCTTAGTTTATTTTTTCTTCTTTAAACGTGTCAAGCATTTTATTAATAAAATTATCTGTTTAGTGAAGTCTTCATTGAGCTAAGTATTATGTGGATTTGTTTCTTTTTAATACTTGTGCAATGTTTTCACCATTTTGTTTTTGAGTTCTTTGCCCCTTTCGTCCCTCATTTCAGCATCCTTAAGATTAGATTTTGGGAGTTAGGTTTGGGGAGGAGTCTTCTTGCCTTGTTCTGGCATATTTTTATGATTTACATTCTGCAGGATAAAGAAGATAGGTTGGAAATACTTCATCATTATTGTGAAAATATCTTTAATTAGAATATATCTCCCTACCTTGTGTTCTTGAGTTCGGTTACCCTTTTGCATTTGCACCACTCTTCCACCTACTCAGCATGATACTTCAGAGTCCTCTTAGCCATTCCACCATTCTATGGGATCTTGATATCCAGCACTGCACAGAGAAGAAAGTGAACCACAGTCATGTCAGTGACAGTAAGAAACCCAAATATTGGCATATCATAAAAAACAATAGCAACACAATGCCACTGAAGGCAGTAGCAAATAAATCAACAATAATGTGCAAATGGATGCAACTAGAGACCATATTTATAAGTGAAATACATCAGACCTGTATATATAAACATCATATTGTCTCCCTAATATAAGAATCTAAAAGAGTAAATAAAATAAAAAAAAATACAATATATACTGTGAAAGGGAAAGAAACTGTTCAAAAGGAACAACTGAGATGAGGGAAGAGAAAAGAAGGAAGAAAAAAATATATATGTATATACAGAGGATAACTTGGATAGTTGTACTGCTTATTTCTACTCTTCTACTGAAAGAAATATTTAATGTTTTTTTCCACTAATTTTTCATGCGTATGTCTGGTAATCTGAACAACTAATTTGAAGGCAGCGATATGCAGTGTAACAACCATTGTTGAATTCCTATAATCTTACTTGGTGAAATTCTGTATCCTTTCTAGTGGGTTTTTATTATTTTTTTATTCTCTTTAAAAATAAAAAATAGTTGACATAAAAGTCAAAAAACAAATCAAATATTAAGGGCCCCCCAGATAACTCAGTAGATTAAAGCACCTACTTAGGTAGATGCAGGGCCTAGGACTCGATTCCTGACATGCTATGCTGGCCCCATCCCTGGGTCGTGCTGAAACTGTATTTGAGATGAGATTGGGCATGGTGGTGCATGCTTGTAATCGCAACACTTAGGAGGATGAAAATAGGATGTTCACTATGAGTTCAATCTGTGTCGTAAGACCCGATAGACCCTGTGCTAAATACATAAAAATATATTGTGATACTATAAGAACCAATAAAAATTATGACTGTACCACCCTTAAAAATAGAAAAGTGCTGTGACTGGCAAGATAGCTCAGCAGTCTACTGTCTACTTAGGTAAAAGCAAGGGCTGCAGTTCAATCCCCAGCAGCATATGCTTTGCCAGCCACAACCCCAGGGCAGGCTGAGCCAGCCATAATATAAATAAATCAAGTTTTTAAAAAGTGCTGTGCAATAATAATATTGGCACAAATATGAACCAAATTTTTTTAGGTAATAAACGCCTTCCAAATGTAGCAACTATACCAGCATTAGTAATAGAAAAGAATTCAGCATTAACAGCGTAGAGAAATAGCAGAGTCAACTAAATACATGAAAAGAAAGTCTAATAATAAAAATGAGACATAGGAAATGGAAAATAGGAAATTTAAGAAGTTTGGAAAACAAAGAAAAGGAAGATGAGGAGAAAAAAAAGAGAGTACTGCTCTGCTATAAAGATAAATTGTAATCATTTGTAGGAAGATAGATCCATCTTGAGACCATAATGTTAGGTGAAATAAATCAGACACATAAGCTTAAACATTGTCTGTTATCTTCTATATGAACAACTGTAAATAAGAGCAAAATAAATGGTAGATTAGGAAGTGGGGAAATTTTTTTTCAAAAGGGACAGAGATAAGAGAGGAGGGAAGGGGTAGGAGGAGAGGTAAAAGTGATGGGAAATGGAGCTGTTCTGTCCATATACCAACCACACACAGTCTGTATAACCATTACGTGATGGAAACACCAACTAAGAAAATATAAAATACTTTCAATTAAAGAGTAAATGCATATTAGTATAGTTCGTAGAACTAACAATTGGGAAAAAATATGAATAAGGAACAAAAGGCAAGGCAAAAAGATCCATATTAATAAAGGGGGGGGCAGAAAAAGAGAAATGAGTCTAAGAAATTTCTCTTTGTGTGTGGATAAGTGGTTTCTTTCCCAAGCCTCATTGGAATCCACCAGAGACCACAGAGGATAGCGAGTCACTGCTGGGTCCTCCTTTGTTTCCACGCCACTTTGTGTAGGTATGTGCTGTGGGATATGTTGTGCCCCTTGTAGGCAGATCAACCAGTGGAGTGCTGTCTACATTAGGGCTGCTGTCACTCCTGGAGCAATTAGGGGTTGTGTGCTGTTGTACACCCAGTCCCTGTGGTCTTGGCTAGCTTTTGTCCTGTGCCCAGCAAGAAGCCTCCCTGGGTCCAGACCCCCTCTGTGCCCTCCATATGTGAGTGACCATTGCAGCTGTCTAATCCAAGGAGTGGTCCTGATCATGTTGACAAATGAAGGCAGTGTTGTGTGCTAAGAATGTGTTTTATGGCTTTTCTTGTATGATTTTTTTGGTGTAACCAACAAATTTAATACCTAGGGCACTTGTTGTTGCTTCTTTTATTCATGAAAAGTATTTTTTTTATCTTCTCCCTTTTCTGAAACCATGATTAGTGATAAATAAAATAAATATGGTCAGTTTTAAAATGGTAATGAGTTAGACAGTAAATATATAAGAAAATTGCAGATATTTTATATGAAATATAACAAGATAGGATGAGATGGAGACTGCAAGGTAGTGATAGAGACAAAATTTGTATTAGCCAACTAAAGATATTAATAAATAGTATGCTTCCTTATTGAAAATATTAGATAATTAAAATCCTAGCAATGATAGGATTCCTAAGATATAAAACTGAACAGTTTCACATATGTATATCCCATGCTGTATGTATTGGTACTTTCAAATATCTTATTGTGAGACAGCTAATCTATAAAATTTTTCTTTGCAATTTTACATTTTAGTGCAGAACATATTATTCCATGTTATAGAAATCTTTTTCTAGCTTTCCTAACATTAAAAAAAATGTGGAAGGCTAAATTTTTGATTTACATTAAGTATTTTTTACAGCTCTGCACCAAGAACTTTTTCTTTTTTCTCATTTTTGTATGTAGGCTACACATCTTTTGAGTGGCAGAGAAAGAAAAATTTGTACTCAAGTCTACTGTAAACCCACAGGGAACTTCCTCCTGCATGTTTTCATGAGTTTAGCATTTCTAGCATGCATATAACAACTGAGTACTTTTTCTTTACAGATTTACAAATTCGTGTATCACTACCTGAGGTAGTAGAGGAAATTAAATCCCTGTTCTTTTTCACCAGTCATAAATCATTGTTTGCCCTTGGCAAGAAAATAGGCAACTATTTCCAAATCTACTATTATTTATTACCACCGTCATTTCACTGTGCAGTTTTTGTTAATAGAATAAAAATAAAAAAAAAAAAAAAGATGAAATAGTGGGATAAACTTCCCCAAGAAGAAAAAGCAAGTATTAAAAATCTCTGAGAATCTTATGTTACCCTGCTAAAAGCTGATGTTTCTTATTTTTGCTTTCATTAGCAGTGATGAGTCTGGAGCTCTCTTAAATGCTCACATGTAGTATGATTGTGATTATTTCTGTTCAATGATCTGTTATTACATTCAATAAATAAATCATATTCTCTTTACATATCTTTACTTTGTGAATTTTGGATACATTTTCTAAAGTTGTGGTTGAAATTTGAATTACTTTAATTTAGAAAATAGCTAAAATATTAAACATCTGCTTGAGAAACTGGTAGGATTCTGTACTAGTTGTCTAGTTTATCACTTTAAAATGTGTAACTGCCATTTATAATCATTTCTAAGAAAGACATGGGAGTAGGGATTTTATGTGATTATGTGCGCCTTTGCACAAACTCCATTTTGGTTTCTTAATCATAGAAGCAAATAGGGCATTTGATAATAGAATTCAAGTATTATGCCTTAAGACTTCCTGAGTATGTGAGTTGATTCATATAATTTTCAAATAGCACATCAGAATGGCCTTCAAATGGACTCAGTGTTGTGTAATTATGCTTCCTGGAGGAAGTAAATAAGGGCTTATTTAATGGAGCAATAAAAAATATATGAGCAGCTCCTATATTTTAGTCTTTAAGCGTACAATTTGTCTATTATTTATTAGACTTAAATGTCTCATTTGGTGCAACTTCAGTCTATTAAATAAGGAGATAATTAGCTTTTAGAAATCCCTTGTTTACCCACATGACCAAAACTGCTCCTTTGTTTTTTATTCTGCAATTTAGAATAACTAAGCAATTAGGCATCCATTTTAGAGGAAATGCATATTATATAAATGCTACTTAGCAGTGGCTCTGCCAATCTCAACAGATAGGCAATTCATGTGTGTACTTGCTTCTATAAAGGCTTTAACAATTACCCTGTCCTCTGCAGATATCATAAAACTTAGATTATTTTCCATAATTATACATATTGTAGTTTTGAGCAGTAGTGCTTTCAATTTTCTAGTGTTGTTGGCAATTGATGCGTATCAGTAAGGCAATGATTTTAATAAGTTCTCTGTAAAAGAGTAGAACAAATTAAGTTACATTGTCTTTGGCATATTTCTCTTTTGTTTTCCCTATGTTTTATAGAATAGTAATAGTAATTACTCCTACTACATTTATTATTTGTCAGTCTCGACATATGCCCATTGTTATATGTAACATTTATAACAAACCAACTGTTTTTCTCAAAATGTGTACTTGCACAGGGTCAAGGACTTAGGAGTAAAGCAGTATTCAAGTTTTATGTCTAAAGATCATTTTTTAACCATTGTGCTATTATTTCAATGTCTTTAAAATGATTTAACCATGTTCCAAAAAAAAGAGAGGCAAAACAATTGGCACTAATTGGCATTGCACACTCCTATTTCTGTAGAAGAACATTGAGAATTTTCCTCCCTAGAAAAGTTAGGTGAAAGAAGCAACCATTCACCATTCCTTTGGCGATATAAACAGTGATATTATGCCAAATATTTGCAAATGTTGCTCAGTTGCCAAAATTAGGAATGCTTTCCCACTCCAACTCTAGTTCCATTTTAATTCTTCTGATTACCAAGAGATTTGTTTATTTCACTGCCAAAAAGTAGAAGGCAAACATCAGCAACATCACTGCCCTCTGCGTGCAAGGATTCTTAATGGTCTCCACAACTCCCAGCAGCTTAACTGAGTTACCAGTGCTCAATTGTTTCAGAGGCTTATGGAAATATCCCCAGTGCTTCAAATATCTGACCAAACAGAACTAAGAACCAGTGACTTCAGTGGCTTAAAAAGAGACACAAATATTCAGTGACCTTTGCTTGAGAACTTTCACCTAACACCCACACCCCACCTCCAGTCCACCAGCTCTGCTGTGTGATACATTTTTCCTGTTGATGTTATTAATAGGCTGAAATTTTATTCTGTGAATAATGACAACAGGCCTTAGTACAGCACAAATAGTTATATATATATATATATATATATATATATATATATATATATATATTAGTCTTTCATTATGCACAGAAGTCGCTTTTACTTTAATAAGTCAGCTTCAATTAAGGAATCTCCATTAATATGCGTATGTTTTCTGAGTAGCTACATGCGGCTCATAACACATCCTGTGTCCTTCCCACAAAACCCATAGAAGAGAAATTGGGAGAGGAGGCTCTCAGATTTCTTGAGCACAGCAGATCCGGAGATAGCGATTGTCTCTTCTTTCCTCTCTTTCCCTTGTTTCTCCCCTTCTCTTCACCCCTCATTACTTGTACTGGCCCCTGTTAAACACCTTGTGCTTCTCAGTCATCATTAGTTTATTGCTTGTTTCAAAATGGATTTTTCATTGTCCTTCTTGGGTGTATTTGATTACATTAATGATATGCTGAATAGATAATAGGTTTCATTGTTTTGGGGGCTAAAATAAACTAATTTTATTTAGAATAAAGTAATTTAAATCTTAATGGTATAGTATGGATTCATTTTAAGACTTCTATCAAAGAAATATTTATATTAATGTCATTTACCTATAATTTTCATTATATCAAACATAGATTTACCCTTTCATATTCTAGTGCAGAAATTGCTCTAGTGAATTATTTTGACCTTATTGAAATGTGAAGAATTCTGTAACTTTGACAATATCAGTTACATTTTTATATGATAATTAAGAGCTCAATCACACAAGTGTTTTGGTTGTGTATAACACTGGATACTTCTTAGATGCTTATATTTCTTAGCATTATGTACATTTCCCAAAGTAATGAATTGTTTGTTGGTTGGTTTTAGGTTTTTGAGATAGCCTCTTATTGTGTATCCCAGACCAGTCTCAAATGCACAGCAGCCTCTCACCTTAGCCCGCAAGGCTAGGATTTCAGGCATGCACCTTGACCCCTGGCAAAAGCAGTAAACTATTGGCATGATGAGTGCCTCCACATCAGATTCCCACTCCTGAATGGAATTAATTGTATTTATTGGGAAGCTTTATTATTTTTCATCTCAAAGACAGGAAGTGGGGTTTCTTTTCTCATCATATATAACTGTGTATCCTTCCACTGTTTAAGAAATTCACGTATGTTATCTAATGTACACTGCTAAACATCAAGTATATCTATTCTAGGGGCTGGGGAGATAGCTCTGTGGCACAAATGTCTGCCTGGCTATTGCAAGGTCATGAGTTTGAACCCCAGTGCATTCACCATAAGCTATAGGGTCCTTCAGAAGTCTCTCATTATTTTAGTTCACAGAAAGATAAACTGTTGAATCTGGGGGATATCTTCCATGTGTTTGGACCTTCACTTTCAAAAAGAAAAATAAATAACTTTTGAAGTTGATAGGGCAGTCAATACTTGTTTATTTTATTTCAAGATATGGTATTGCTACGTAGTTTAGGGCTGGTCTTGAGCTCTATATGTAGTCCAGGCTGACCCTGAACTCACAGCAGTCCTCTTGCCTCAGTTTTCCAAGCGCTGGGAGTACAGAAATGTGCCACCATGCTCTAGAAGTAAATTTAATATCATTACTAAAACCTCATGTTTATTGTTGCCATTCAAAAAACTATAACAACAATTCAGGCAAATTGCACTGATAAAATACTGTTTGCCCTAAGCACCGCTATATGTGAGAATATATACTCAGCCCATTTTGCAATTTAGAAGTCTAGCATACTCTGAAAATAAATGTTTTTGAATGACTTTAGTGTCCAGACTAATAGCAAACCTATCTATAGTCTGAAAAAGTCTAAATTCTAAAACTCATTTTATGCTGTTACTGGCTTTGCACTGGCGATAACTTCTGTTATAAAAAGAGCATAATCACTCCTTCTGTGAATGGGTTTCTAGTGGTCTTTGTTCCATAAACTATTTTTCACTAATTATTAAGAGGCTTAATACTCCAGTATGATTTAATTTAATGTAATTTTGGCATTCCCCAAAATGTCTTCGCTGAATATTTGTACTTGATATTGAACAATGTTTCTTATTAACCAGTATAGTTTTGCCATACAACTTAGGTATGGGATGCTTACTTATGTTCATTTCATTGCTTAAAAAATATGTATTTTAGTACAGGGTCTACAGGATCTCACTATACAGCTCAGACTCATAGTGATCCTCCTGTTTTCAGCCTCATGCGTGCTGGGATCACAGCCGCACACAACCGTGCCCAGTCTTAGTTACCATCTCAGTGTGTGTGGGGCCACATGGCACACTGGGGATAGAACCCTGGTAGGTCCCTGTGTGCTTCTAAGCAGGCACTTCATTTCATTATTTTAATCTCATGCTTGTCATAGAATTACACTGTTCAAAGAACATGTCTTCAATCATTCCACATTCCCTAGGACCTAACTACCATAGTAGTTACCAAAGTTTTTAAGTACTTAACTAGTCTCTTCTATTTTGTGTCCAGCTTAGTGTATTGTTACTCATATGAAAAGTTATGATATAGATCAAACCACAAGCCTACACTGAAAGTAGCTTCCACCTAAGTTTATAAATGGAGTTACCATAAAATAGTCATGCCTGTGCCTTTATGTGTTATCTATGACTTATTTTTAAGCACAGAGTTATAGTTCTAATATAGATTGTATGTCCCTTAAAGCTTAAAACCCTTTCTGTGAGGTTCTTTATGAGAAAAAGTTTACTGATTCCTGCTATACATCAGTAATCCATAGACTGTTACTTCATTTCAGGCTTAGAGTGAAAGAAACTTCTGTGGTAATTTGTTTCTTACCTTCCTGTAGTCAAAAGCACACATTTTCAGAATGGCAAATTTGTATTAAAAATAAAAAAATAATAATAATAAAAAAATAAGGTGCTAGTAATTAATAAGTAAAAATATTAAGAAACAATGATGCTAGGAAAAATTCAATCTTCAAGCATAGTTCAGACTGCAAAGCAGTATCAGATTTTTTTTAAGTTCTGTTCATTTAAAATGAAATATTGTGCAGTTGAACCTTTGAAATACAAGCCTCTGGGTTGCTCTGTGGTTCAGTAGCCAATCTAGCACAATCACTGTGCTTTCAAAATTTTAGCCTTTTAGTCTAGCTTATAGTCTACAGTATTTCTGTACTATTGTTTGTATATCTTTTAGATGAAAATATCAGTGTGTCAAAAGGTCATAAGTGGAGGCAGGTTTTATTTTTTTAATAGATTCTCTCCCCATTTTTCATCATTCTGACATTTAGTCCTTAAGGTTGAATGAAATCTATTCACTTGTAGCTGCAATTGGTCATGAAAGTTGCTCAAAGTCTGAAATCATTATCTTGTAGAGGAAAAAAGGACTCAGTAGTATTTGGCTTTTGATGATGAATAAATACACCCTAGAGCAGACTAGGAAAATTAAACAGAGAAATTGCATATTAATATATTAGTTGCCAATGGTATAAATAGGCATTAATGTTTAGATGAAAGTAGACATTATTATATAATAGGATTTAAAAATATTTCCTGGATGACTTCTTTCCTTAGATATCCATTGTTCTTCATGGAAATTAGAAGCAACATAATATTAACAGAGTTACATTGAGGGCAACCTTAACATAGGCTAGAGTGCCTCAAGGCTTAGAAAATATGACAGAACAATGTAGCAACAGAAAATACATAGCTCTTTTGGGGACAAGCAATTCTTAGGGGAAACCATTGCCTGCCAAGAGTAAATTGTCAAGATAGCACTTCCAATCATAATTGTTATTAATGAGTGTAAGTGACAGTTAATTTTAGTTCAGTATAATCCTTTGACTGCTAATTTTTAAAACATTAGTGCTCTTCAGGCAGGAATCTTGCAAACTGGAAATGTGTTTGTCAAAGTAGTGCTGAGTCAGAGGTTCCCTCCCTCATCACTAACTGTCAAGGTGCCATATGCAGGCTCACTGCTTGAGGAAGCTGCATATTTTCCCTCCAAGTCATTGCAGCTCCTATTCTCTGACTGGCAGTTAATTTGAAAATTCTAAATGTGTGACAGTTCCTCTTTTTAACTGAATAGCAAATTTGCCTCCAAGTGTTAGAAAGTTAAGAAGATTGTTTGCTTGGGGAACAAAGGGATTATTTTTATTCAAAGCCCAAGACCTAAGAAAAAAGAACGTGTTTCTTGTACATTTCAGATGTATTTTAGAAGTATTGATCCTTTTCATGCCCAATTGCAATTATCTCTGGTTTCTAGTGGATATTTTCAATGCTATTTAGATTGTGCTTTCTGTCGGATCCACATGTGTGCAAAAGTAGGTTTGTTTTTACTTTTTTAACTTTTGTCCTCTGTTATTTAATATTTGTTATGGATCAGCAATGCTCTTTGCGTCTCTCTCAAGATAAAGAACAATGCCTTTTGATAGTCACTTATTATTTCTTGAGTGCATGGAATTTTTACAAGATAAATTTTAAATAAGTAATAAATATCTTGTCAGATTATTCTATCATTTTGCATTGTTATCATCTTTGTTAGATGAAAATGATAATTGAAGGATCTTTTTTCACCCCTCAGAAAAGACCCTAAATCTGTTCTTCCTCCATAGAAACTGAAACCTCTAAAACCTTTTCATGATGTGCTACAGACACTTGGTGTAAGGAATTGGGCAGCAGGTTCATCTGTGTTCTGACTGAGCAGGTGCCCAGCATTGCAGTCTGAGGAGGATGTTTTTCCTCAGTTCTGGTATCTGTGATACAAGCATAGAGTTTCCTATTCTGTACATGGGAGCATTGTAGAGTTTAGAACTGTTTCTCCTTTACCTGGAAAATAGAGTCCAAATGGCTCTAAGTTTTATTCAGAGCTGATTTGGGTCTGAAAATTTGGCTTTTTTATATATGAATATCAGGCATGATATTTTTCTACTAATAAATACTATAAAAATAAAACATACAAAATTAACCATGTTTTAAAAATAAGCTTTTTAAAGTGAGCTATTCTAATATAGTATCTTTCGATAGCAGGTGTTCAATAAGCATTTTAAAAATATTTATGAAATTCATGTTTGTGAAACGAAAATTCTCAATTTTACCTTTGCCTTTTATGTATAGTCAATGCAAATTGTCTCAGTCTTAGGACAAGATGTATATCATACGTCTTATATGCCCTTGTGTTACGTAACAAATGAAATTTCATAATGTAGTACAACTTGAGGTGTGCTACCTATTCCTGTAAATGCAGTTCCAAATTGAGCCCCTAGCCTGTCTAATGGTAAACAATTTCTCTCTTTCTCTTTGCGTGTGTTCAGTAATTCCATTGTAAAATTTAGTTTTTAATGTTTGAAATATTCTTCCTCAGTGCTATTCTTCCCTTTAAGTAGCTCCCAAGCTTGAAAGCTGGTGTGGCACTCTGCTAAGCATACACACTGTTGCTGGTTTACATTTATCTAGGTTTTACAAAGCATCCTCACCACAATTTCTCCTGTCTGCCTTCTGTGAAGGTGATGACTGATTGGTCCTTGAATGATAAGTCAGGAGATGTGTTGGGCTTCTCTTAAATGTGGTCCCTGACATTTGTGTTTCTCAGAAATACTGACTTGAACTTTGCATTTTAGGAAGTCACTGTGGTCCAGCAGCACTCAGCAGCCTGTGGCTAAACCTCACTAGCTCTGCCATTCTCACCGGTCCTACATTTAAATACAAGATGATTCAACTCTTAGACTTCAGACCCTGTGACTCCACAGGGAATTCTACCTTACGTGTCACATTTTTTCCTGGATTGAATGTGAAGGCAACTTCCAAACTGCATGTAATCTCATTTCTTGCTCTTTCTCTCCCAACTAATAAGGCCATCATTTCCATCATTTCCATTTAAAACTGTAAAATGTGATATATGTTCTCTACTACAAGGATAATTCTTTTTTTTTTTTTTTTAAGAGGTTCTCATTTTATTTTAATTTCTTTTTCTTGTTTCAGAACCTTTGTTTGTTTGTTTATTTATTTATTTTTTATGGCCGGCTCAGCCTGCCCTGAGGGCAGGACTGGCACAGCATGTGGTGCCAGGAGTCGAACCACGGTCCCTGCAGCTGCCTCAGCTTTCCTAAGCAGCCGCTTTAGACTGCTGAGCCACCCTGCCGGGCCCTACAAGGGTAATTCTTAAAGTAAGCATGGTCCTTTTGGCTTCTACATTGGTAGTAGGATGGGCATCTGCACAGTACTACAGGAGTAAGGACCTCTGTTGCTCCTTTGGAATCTGTAGTCTTGAATTAGGTGGATATCAAATTTATGCAGAGCAAAGTGAAGGACCGATGCTTCTGAGCTTGAGGATCCAGCAGGCGGAGTAAATTGAGATGCAAAAGCATAAGGTTTTATGTTTGGAGCAACAAGTGATGTAGCAGACCTGGCATGATCTTTCTGTACAGCTATAGGAAGAGAGAAAGCTGCCTTGGAAGTCAAGAGAGCCTGCTGTGTTTGCGCTTTTGCCTCATCCTATAGGCACGCTTCAAGAGCACGAAGCAGGGCAGTGTCAATGGTTTACTTTTAAAGAGTTAGTTAGCCAGGTGATCAAAATGCAGATGGCACTTTTTAGAGCTTTCAGTGATACAAACAGCCTAATGTAGCATGAGTTCTATGGGTTCACCCTGTAGTAGAGGATTTGGGGAGCAAAAGTAATTAAGAGACCCCTGCAGTTTTTGAAGAGTTAAATGAAGATAATCTGAACTGGAATATACTAAAAGATGGTTATAACAGACAGCTTAGAGAAAGAATTGACAGGGCGTTGCAGTGGACTGAGTGTGTGAACCAAGGAAAAACCTTTTTATGAGTGCATAAATGATATCCATATTAACTTTAAGATACACTGATTCTGTATCTCTGATTTAAATACTTTTAAACTAAGGTACTCAGTTATATCTATCACAGAGTATAAAGCACATCAATGGCATACTATTAACGTCTCTCATCAAGGAAAATAAAAATAGGCTTCCATGTTAGCAAAGACAACTTAGCCATTTTTTGCACCTGTATTAAGAGACTGTATGAAAACAAGTTATATTTATTAGTTGGTGAGGGTAACCTAGAGATGGCTGCTTCCTGCAGATCCCAGGAGGCCTGAGGTTCAGGGAAGATGAGAAATAAAATATATCTCATTCCCTCCTTCAAACAAGTCAGCCAGTGGTCCTGTCTCCTTCAGTTGGAACTGGCCCAGATAGTCAGCTCCCAGGCCTTCAGAGCCTCACAGTGAAAGTTTGTGCTCCTGGTTATTTTCTTGGTTTATGTGATTTTGATGTGGTTAGTAGTTAAGGAATTTTTTTAAAAAATACTAATCATACCTTACCTAGCAATCTGAAAGTTAGCCCTAGGGCTTCTGTATGTTTTGCTCCTATAATTAATCAAGTTGGGGAAAAACTATGAAAGTGGGCATCAGAATGCCTCCTTTTTGTTATTAGAATTATTTGTTTAGCACTGAGAAAATCCCCTCCATCAAATTGTGTCTTTCTGTGTAAGTAGTGAGTGTTAGGTTACAGTGGAGGGACAATAGCACACATCTCTGCCTAAGTGGCCTTCTGTTGCAGCATGCGTATGCAGGAGTAAATTTCATTATATGTAATTTTATATGTTATGTAGGTATGGATGTCTTTATTAATCCTTTCTAATCACAATTACTAATTTACTACATGCTCTGAATTTTCTGTATGGAAGGTGCATAATATGTATATAGAATACAAATAAAAATGTTATATATTATAGAACCAGTTGACCTTTCTACAGATTGGCAGCTTTTCATTTTCCCTGACAAATACTCAATATGCACTTAAGTCTATTAAGAACGGAGCTCATTAACATGCATAAACTAGCACCTGATCTAGTTATAATGCATATTTAATGTGTGACATGTTCAGTGTAGTGTAACTACTTAGTCTTGTCACGAGAAGAAGGGGCCTCTAGTGATCAGTAAGGTTCTGAGATCAATTTAACCTGGATAAAATCTTTATCCATAACAACTGTCATTAGAAATGACTAGCATTTTACTAATTAGCCTACCATTTACAGCCCATGAGCTTCTCACAGATGGTAAATGTTTATAAACACCCGCAGATGTGTGCACAGCTGACTCTCAGTTATCCGCAGGCATAGAGGACATAGATAATTGAGATTCTCATATAACCCCCCCCCCCATTTTAGCTACTTTTACTCTCCTCTTTGGACTTTTTACTGTGCCTGTTAATGAAGTAGCAAATTAACTAATCTAATTTGAACTTCTTTTGATGCACTTGCTGCCTGACAAAAGTGCTAATATGTGCAAATGTGGTCACAGGATGTTTGGCAAGAGAGTGACAGTGCTTAGCACCAGCTCAGATAAATACTTGGAGCACCAGAAAATCATTCGTATAGGTGTCCAGTGACAAATTTCTAATTCTGAAACCCCAGCAAGCTGCCCAGTTCAAGGATATGTACACTTAATTTCCTTAAGATAGAACATTTTAAATTTGAGAGCTACAAAGGATGCCATATTCCTCAGCATTCTGGTCCGGTGTCAGTCCTCTTTTTCTTCTCCCAGAAAATTCTTCGTGAAATCTAGTCTCAGTTTATTATTGTGATGTCAGCCTATCCTACTCTCATGCTGAACGAAGAGGGAAAAATGTGAAAATAATAGGCCAGAGCACCATGAAGTTATGTTTGTCTTATTTCCTTTGGTCTGAAGACTCTTGGCTCTTACTCTGCTTTTTTAGACTCTTAATCCATAACTTCAGTGTATTCTCTTCTGGGCAGTCATTCAGGCAAGGTGAAAGGCAGTATTTGGTGTGCACACCAAAAGCAGAAGCTATGTGAGGATAACTGAGCCCCATAAGCCATTTGCAGAATGAACTGAAAGGCAATTGTTTTCTTTCTTGGTGACCTGCACACTATCTTCTCTCTTCCACACTAAGATACTCATGGGTTTGTACAGATTACTTTCCAGGGGAAAACAGTTTCTTTGAGGAACATTTCTTTATTTAAAATTGTTGGGAATGAAAATTAATCAGTTATAAAAAACATTTTAGAAATATTCCATAATATTTCAAGGAAGTTCATGGTAGATTAGCTACTGATCTGGATTAGTGTCAAAGTGTCTTGAACCACTGGAGCAAGCCCAACAGATGTTAAGTTTTTAGTAATGATACATTTTTAATTGCTAAGAATCCTACTGGCTACTACATTTCTATTGTAAGAAAAGTCATGGAGAACTTAGTGTTTGAAGATAGAGTTGGAGGGATTCTTCTCTATATATTCATCTTCCAGAGTTGTTTTTAAAAAAAAAAATAAAAATCACTCAGAGGCTTCTAAGTTGAAAAAGTGATACCATTTACTGAAGTGAAAAAGGATGTAGAGGTTTGGGGAAAATGAATTCGAGTTTGTATATATGGTATTATGTTTCCATATCTGTAGGAAATTGAGTCAGAGGTCAGTTTTACCAGTCTATCTCTATTCACTAAGGATTTTCCCAGTTGTAGCTGAAAGTCCTCTATTCCAAGAGCCTCCTTAGTGTTTGCAGAGGAACATGGCTATCATAGTCTGTGCTCAAGAATGCACTTTGCTCTTGGTGGTAAGAAATTGGAAATCTTCAGTATAGGAAGCCAGGGAAATGAGTAAATTCTTCCAATGGGAGAAGGGAGGACTTGGCAGAGAAAGAAGAGCTCAGAAGGAAGCTTGAAAAATTATCTCCAACTGGTAGAAGTTATGGTGCAATAAAACTCAGATCATTTTAAGGAAAACTCTCAGCTGCTATGGAGAGATTACATCAACTTGACCTCAGTGGACAGGTGAAGGATTGACTAATGAATACAGGAGATTTAAGAAAAGGTGGTAACTAGCTGATTGAGCACAACTGTAATTCCAGCACTTGGGTGGCTGGTGCACAAGGTTCCCATGAGTTTCAGTCCATTCTAGGCTATGTAGTGAGTTCAGGACTAACCTAAACTATGCAGAGACCCAGTTCCCCAAAAAAGAAAGAAAAAAATGGTAATGAGATAAGATGTGGAGGTGAAGGAAAGGAAAAGCTAGTGTTTTAACTGATTTAAGTGCAAATTGGATAGAATGAGAGAAGATAGGAATTTAGCAGAACATGACATGATAAACAATAAAGTGAGATTGTCCTCCTGTATTTGGCACGAGGTAAGGCAAAGGAGTGAGGTGTAGTGTATTGCCTTGAAAGCAGTGTGCTCTGCTGTTTTAATCGGTGAGGAAGAGGCAGGGTTGGACCCAGGTGAGTTAAATTTGTAAGCTGATGATAGAAAGTGTTTTTTTTTTTTTTTTTTTTTTTTTGTCTTTTTGAGACAGGGTCTCGCTATGCAGTTGAGGCTGACCTTGAACTCACTTTTGTAGCCCAGGCTGGTCTCGAACTCACACCAATCCTCCTGCCTCAGCCTCCCTAGTGCTGGGATTACAGGCGTGCACCACCACGCCCAGCCGATGATAGAAAGTTAATGGGAGTTTTCCTCAAGTGGTTTTTATTACCTGTTTGAGCTAGAATCAGTCCTTTGGCTGGAAATGTCTGGTTGGTTGGAGGAGAGTGTAGCAGCACTGAAAACAACCTTATCAAAGAGTAGAAAAAAGCCTTCTTAACACTCAAGGAATGTTAACTAGCAGAAAGAATCCAGCTGAGGTGGCATTTGTGGGTGCATACCAACATTGATCCTGCCATGTTAATTTGTACTATTCCTCAGGATCTGGGATAGTATCAAGAAAGTACAATTGGCAATTCTTATACATTTTAGTAGCAGGCTGAGAAAGGTGGGTGATGGAAAAGACAACTAAGATACTAGCCAGAGAACTGCAGTCATGGTGACGTGCCTCAGAATCAAAGCTAGATATGAAGATGGTGAGGCCAGAAGACTGAAGATTTCCGTCAATGGAACAGTTAAAGAAAAGAGTATGAAAGGGAAAGAGTCAAAGAACAATTGTATATAATTAAGTTATTAGAAGTGAAGCAGTTCTGGGTGGTGAAAAGTTCGGCTTATGGCCATGGGAATCAGTAAGGGAAGTAGAGACTGAAGCTCAGAGGAAACGCTGTTCAACAGTTGTTCACATGAAGCTGATTTCATGCAGATGTGGTTTTGAAATGGAAGACTGAATCAGCTCAGTAAAAAGGTAGATAAGTGCATGATAACATCAACTTAGAGGCATGACAGTAGTGTAACTAAATGCCCTGTGCCTCAAAGGAGGGAACTTTGTGTGGAAAGGGAGAAAAGTGACACCTGATGTAGCAGCAAAGGTTCGAAGGCAACAGCTGGGCCCTTGCCCTTCACCTGCACCCCACAGACATAGGTGCATGATAAGGGGATTTGCAGTGCCTGTTGCAGTGGGGCTGTGGAGCCTACCTGTTCAGTTTCTAGGCAGTGGCCCTTTTCAATTAAGACAAAGAGGGGGCAGGAATATTTGCTGAAGATAATAAAGACAGTGCTGGAGGAAATATAACTCCAGTAGGGTCTAAAGTCTTGGTCAGTGGCAGCCAAAGTGAGGACAGTGGTGTAACTGGTCTCAAGGTTTAAACTAAGTACAGCAATCACGGGGAGACTAGTTATAGTTCATTGCCATGCTAAAAACTTACTCTGCTTGCTCCACAGTGAAAGCACACAATTTGAGAGGTGAGGTGGAGGTAGAGAGGGAACATGTTACTGAGTGAAAGATGGCATACTCTTGTACTAAAGAGCCATCTTATTGGAATGCTGATTTGGGGGCAGTTTATAAAGGAGATGGACAGATTCTCACAGTTGAACGTCTGTGGCCAAAAACATTTATCTGATCCTAATTACTTAGTCAAAGATGGTATAGTTTTGAGATCTACAGAACAAAGATCACTACTTTTTCATGCTATGCTTATTAAGTTGCACAAGTGCACTTTGAGATTTTATACCATGAACCAGACAGAGGGTAGCAGCACTGCAAGGTTCTCTTATGGATCACCAAACTCATGGTAATGAAAGAAAATATATTTTTCAGCTGATAGTTGTGAAGGACAAGGGTCAGGTGAGGATAAATATAAAGGCAGTATGAGATTAGGTCTCAAAGCTTGACTTCATAAGGAAGCCACTGACTATACCATCTCCAGACACTGAGTCTCAGAAGAGAAATATCTTTCTCTGTGAAGAAGGAGCCATCCCCGAGTGATCTGTGTCTCTTTTTATCAAGTCCTGAGGGCAGGCATATGGTTGCCAGTGAATTGGGGGGAAACCTAGTCTGTTTTGTCTGATTTACTGTGTCAGTACTGTGTCTTTCTGCCTTAAGGAATGTCCTGCAATACTATTAAGTATAAACCAACAAAGCTAAGGATTTGAATGCCTTCAATTATCATAGAACTCTGTACATTAAGATAATTCTGTAATGGAATAAATTTTAGAATCAGATTTGTTCCTGTCTCTTCTGTTATGTACTCATAGTAGGCTTTAGGCACAGAACTTCCTTGAAGCTCAGGTTTTTCAACTTAAAAGTGGGCATAATAACAGTTGCTTTGTATAGATAGAAATTTAAAACTGAAATCAAGGTGAGATGTTCTGCATAAACTCTAACACATAGGCATTCAATCAAAGTGATAGTCCCTTGTATATCTTCCATATTTAGGTTTTTAGAATTGTCTCCTGCAGGTATTTCTGTTTTGTAAATAGAACCCTTCTCAAAACTTAGCTAACACTGATTTTTATTTTGGAACCACTGTTTCTTTTGTCAGCTTTTTGTAGTCAGAAGTATAGGAGGGGAGCAATCTTCCATTGTTCTCTTGAGAGAATATAATATATTTTTGCCTCCAGGG
The DNA here is from genome assembly GCA_004027025.1 of Myocastor coypus. Lineage (NCBI taxonomy): Eukaryota > Metazoa > Chordata > Mammalia > Rodentia > Myocastoridae > Myocastor > Myocastor coypus. The sequence goes on along the minus strand of PVJA010002944.1, from coordinate 33,132 downwards.
GTGTGTGTGTGTGTGTGTGTGTGTGTGTGTGTGTGTGTGTGTGCGCGCGCGCGGGCGCGTTTTTCTCCGTTAGTCGGTCTGTCTGTCTGTATTTTCAGTTTCCCATTTGTTAATGAATTCAGTTGTGTCCCATTTTCATCTCTGCTGTTACTTCCTTCCTTCTGAAGCATGTCAATTACTTACCCCATTTTCTACTCATTATTTGCCCTATTGTCCTTTCTGACTTCCTTTCTTTCAAAAATATGTTGCTGTTATGCTTACTATGATTGTTAATACTAATGAGGCACTTTTTCCTTCTGATTGAAGAAGGTACACAGAGTGAACACCACATTTTGGCAGAATAAATATGCTTTTTCCTAGAAATGAAATTAAAGATGAATATTTCAGTACTTTGGACAGAAATTCATATTGCAAATGAATCAAGAAAATGGCTTGGCTAAATTATTTTTAGACGACCCTGATAGCAGTGAAATGCACTTTAACCAAGAAGATTTTTGATACTCAGCATGCTAACATATAAATATCCATAGCATATGGTGTTATCTATTGTTTTGGTGGTTTTATTTCCTCCCTCGTACAGGGTCTTGCTGTGCAGCTTGGACTCGTAGTGATCCTGCTGTCTCAGCTCCCCTCACTAGGATTGTAGGCATGGTCCACCACACCCAGTTTCAGGGTCAGCATGGCATGCATTACTGGGGATTGAAGCTGGGTCCTTGGATTTGCTAGGGAAGCACTTAGGCCACTGAGCTATCTCTCCAGTCCTGGGTTCTATATTTTAAAGTACAAATGAAACATCTTCAAAATTTTAAATAATGGTTGGGAACAGCTAACTCCTCAAGTAATGACCAAGCGGCCACATGTCTGCCTTAAGTCTCCATTCTCTCTATGTTAAGGAGTCTCCTGGACCCCTGCTTCTTCTGTGTAGCATTCATCACACTGGCAGTCACTGATTATGTAGAAAACTTATTTAAATTGCCAGTCCATGACAATGGGCTGGGGGATGGTCAGCACCTGACATCTAGCTTCATTTCTATATCTCTAAAATTGAACTTCAGATTTTATAAACTTACATTTCCAATGACTTCTTGAATAAAATAGTTTGAGTATTCTTTGAGCACCCCAGTGTCAATTCATTTAAAAACTAACTTAACCATGTTCTCCATAAAACTTGATTTTCATGTTCTCATTTTGGGTTAATGATACCACCCTTTTCCCAGTCACCCAGGCTTGACACCTTCACACCATGCCAGCTTTAATCATAGTGAAGTACTGTTTTGATTATTTCACACCTTTCAAAAATATTCCATGGCAGTTCCTCAGCCTTAAATCCAAGCTCCACAGCTTGCTTGCCTGACCTTATTTTTGCCTTCCTCCAGTGTGGACCATATGCTGCTGTCAGAGGAGGGCTATGGGGATCCACTGGACCCTTGTGGCATTCCAGGCCACAGGCACCTCTCGCTGCCTGCTCTTAGCCTTGGGTCCACTTATCCAAGCTCCTCTTGAAAAAAAACTCTGAAATCACTGATGCTATTTTTTAGCTCCCTCCTTCTTCTTTTTGTGATTTTTGTTCACATTGAATTAAACTATTTTTATTATCTGGAATCATTTGATTATTTTTTCAAAAATTTTACCAAAAAACCTTTGAAAAGTCTTTTTTAATTCACACATATAAAAAGTATTTAAATAAATCTAAGATGTATGCTAATATAGTTTTATAGAAAGTACATAAACATTTGCCAGGCTTAAGGTGATTTCTCAGAGTTGGTGATGCATGCAGGCAGCGTCATCTCAGAGCTGGAGGTGGTGGTCTGTGTAGTTAACCTCCTCCACTCTGGGTTACTCTGTCATTAAAGGCTCATGGCTATTTATTGTGTGTTAGAGTCCCATCTTATGAAGTGTCATCATTCTTTCACATCTACATATGTATTTATATAGATACATTCTCTTTTCCCAGACATTCTGTGCTTCTGCAACTGAAAGCATCTGTTTGGCACCCGCGACTATGTAAAACACTGTGCCAAGCATGGCAAGCGCCGTTCTTGTTGGAGAGCTAATGCTGAGTTCCAGATTTTACCTTCTTCACTAGTAGTTAGACTAGGTCACAGTAAGCAGGTCCTCACATTTGGGACTTAAAGTAAGAGGGAATCACTTTAATAACTAGTTCTCTTTTAGTGAATTGTCAGTTGTTTTTTGTTTTTTAATTTTAGGAAAGTCAATCCTACAGAACACCTGTTTCTAACATTTTTTATTTTATCTTTCGTTATTTATTTAGAGCTCTTATGTAGACTTTGTTCTTATTATTTCTCTTGATTTTTAGATGTTTATAATACTATTGAGCTTTAAGGCAGTTTTCTTTTTGGAGAAGGTCTTTCCATTCTAGAACAGTAAATACAGGTGTTTTCTTATTGTCTGCTCTAATTTTAATCTTTTAATTCTGAGATGTTTCTTCCTTCTCTTGGAATTCTTTCTGATCTTAGCAGTAAAGTAAAATACTGTCGTTGCCACAGTAATTATTGAACATTTGTTTATCCCCTACTGATTTGAATGGCCATGTTTATCATGAATTAGCTTTTCATGCTTTTTTGATATGAATCATCAAGAGCAGTGTATGTTACATACTGTTGTCCAGACCGGAGTGCAGCTCCTCTGGGTCTTCCCTCCAGCCTCAGCAGGCACACAGATCCCCGGCTTCCAGGGGCCTTGTTTGCTGTAACTCTTACTGTGGGAAATGCTGCCTTACCATATTCTAGTTTTTGCTTTTGTTTTTAGTGTGGTACATCTACTAATTTTCAAACTGCTGTAATATTTTGTAATAACAAATCCATCTATTAATCATGGTATATGGTTGATTTTTCAGGCTTGTGCTTTCATGTTTATATTCTAAAAATGTTTATTCTCTTGTTATTGGAGCAGTTTTCCAAGAACTTTTGTCATCTGCTTATGCGATTTTATAAACTTTATTTTCTTAAATTTTATTTTCTTTTGTAGAATAAATCAAACCAAAAACAAATAGAAACAAAGACAGAAACAGAGCAACATAAAACAATATGTATGTTACAGATTTTAAAAACAAATAGCTAATTAACAATGGTTGTTTTATTATCTTTTTATCATCAAATTTGTTGCTCAAATTAACAGATATAACTGTTCAAGACTGGCCAAATAGTTGAATATTAACATGTGCTCTCAATAAGCCTTAATTTTTTCTTGTCTTTTTATTTAAAAAAATTAAAGAGTTAATAATAATTGATAAGACAGTAGAAATGGTATATAGTGAGAGGACCAAGATGAGAGGTATTCAGCCATGGTTTTTGTATTACACATCATTGTCCTCGTTGTAGTTGCTTAGATCACAAATATCAGCATGCAGAGTTAGTCAAGGTGAAAATTCTAAACGTTGAATGCTATCTTCAAAAAACTGATGGAAATTATTAGTAAAATCATCCCAGCCTTCCTGTATATATGCTTACATGATCTTTCCCTTGCCTTTGTTGCTATCTTTTTCTCCTTTCTTTCATCTTTATTGTTTAATCCTTAAATTCAGTTTATTTCCATTTTAGTATATCTGTTATACCTTTCAGGTTTAAATTTTATTGTAAAACCTTTGTTTTTTTCTTTAAAGACCAGAAGGTAATTTAAATGTGTGAATTAAACTAAATAAGTATAATGCTAAGATGATCATTACTGTAGAATCTACACCATAAGAAAAGTTGAAATCAAAACTAATAACAAAACCATAGAATTTGCTGCAACATATTTGTATTACCATTTTTTCCTGGTTGTGTAGAGTTGACTTAATGGTTTATACATAACTATTTTCACAATTCACAACATCTTTCTTTTTTGGCTTTCTTTTTTTGGGAGGGGTGGTTAAGGCTCAACCAATGTTGCAAAAATAATTTTTGTTTTATAAATATTATAAATGCATTTATTTAAAGTCTAAATACATTATAATAAATCATAGTCGTAATTTATATAACTGATAAATCTAAAACATTTTTTACTTGAACTTGAAAATAGTGAATCATGTATTACCTAGAGTGACAAAAAACGTAGCTTTGTGATCTGAGTTTGGCCATCGATGCAAGCATGTAAGGGCAGGAAGAGGAGAGTGGCAACCTATGTTACCAGCCATAGCTATCCCAATTCCAGTCCACATTTGAAGTGAGAATGGGAGGACCATTATCAACATTTTATTCCTAAAAACCTAGAAGTTGTTCCCTTACACTTTTGTAGACAGTACTATCCTCACAGCACTACCCGAGTTTTGCTGAAAGGCAGCGATACGTAGTACATTTATGGTCTCTGTAGCCCATTAGTTGAAATAAACAGAAGGAGGAGAAAGTAGGGTTGCATTCATTACATGGAGCAATCAGAAGTGTGATGTACAAGCACATGATAATCATGATAATAAATAACAATAGCTAGTGTTTATTAGGCCTTACTCTGTGCAGTCAGTAAATGCTATAGATATGTTAACTCATTCAAACATCGTTTTGAAGTAAGTTACATTATTGCACCCATCTGATAGATTTGGGGAGGCACCCAAAGATGAAGATAATTGTTAAGAGGCATTTAGCTGTTAAGAATACAGAATTTGATTATTCACTGTGAAATTCTCAAATTGAAGACTTCTTCGTAAATTACTCCAATTTATTAATGGATAACAGGAACTATTTGAGTGGTACAAATTATGAATAAGGGAGAGAGAATGGCAATATTAAACTTTTGGGGGCTTCCCCATAGTATTATACTTCTTATGATCAAGCTAGTTATTTAATTACAATGTCAAAAAGAACTACTCTATCACTTTATTGTTTAAATTGGCTTTCTGACTCCTTTGGCTCAAGTAAATGTTCAATTTCACATCTGAATTAGGACAAGTTCAAAGACTTTAAATTATGCCTGTCTTTTTGCTATCTGGTTTAAGTAGTATTTTGAGCTTTGTTCTAGATAGCTAAAGACTGAATGGGGTTACTTAGAAAAGCCATGCAGTCTGTTTTGTTTCAGAAAAGTTTTTTTTTTTTTTTTTTCCAGCAACATAGAATAATAACTCATGTAACTGTGCTAAAACAATAGTCGCACTTTTTGAGTGGTTCAACTATGATTCTGTAAATTTTGAGTGTTCACTATATACTTTAAACATTTCCTGAAGGAGATTGAGTTTTCTTTCTCTGTTCCCACTTAAAATTTCAGATTGCAATGTATATCAAATTTATAAAGTTATGAAAAATGTAACAAGACTTAACTTAGATCAGGAGACAATGGGAAGAAAAGAAGGTGGTCACAGGGTGAAATAGTCACTGCGTCTTAAAACCCCCTTTTTATGTTCATTTGGGACTTAGCTCTGCTCTTTTCTATCCGCTCTCCTTAAGATAAGATAGCTCTTGCTCTACCAAATGTTAGCAGCACCCCGACAAAAGTTAACTGTTAAGCCCTTACTATGTGCTCACCACTCTGCAAGGAGTTGCACCTGGTCTATCTCCTTTCATCCTCATAACATTGAGGTAGCTATGATTCTTTACATTTTAAAGTAAACAAGGGATAGCAGGTTAAAGTAATTTGCTAAATTCAGCATTCAGATGTAAGTTGTTTGTCTTTAAAGATTGTTTTCCTAGTTGTACATGGTAGTGTATGCCTGTAATCCCAGTCTAAGCGATGTAGGTGACTCTATCTCCAAATGGAAGGACTAGGGACGTAGCTCAGTGTGGAGGTGCTAGATTCAGTCCCTATCCTGAAGGGGAGGCAGGCTCTTTTGAAAAAAAAAAAAAAAAAAAAAAAAGTGTATGCTTTTAGTCTTTTTCTTAGTTTCAAGTGTACCCTATTTGCTTCTGAGTTATGTCTAGTAGTATAACTTATTTGTCTTCCCTGAGTTCTAAACTTGTAATTCATTAGAATTAGACACCATGAATCACCTGGACTTGGAGAAGTGATGACGTCTCAATATACCCCAAGTAGAATTCTTTTCAAGTTCAGTTCATTGCGCTGCCAAACATGTTTCCATACATTGTAAATGTATTGACATACACCCAGATGGCCAATATTAAATATATTAGGCTTACACACTTATTCACTTTAACTTCTCCTACTGCCTGAGGAAGTCAATTTTTATTCTTAGTTATGTCTTCCATTGTATACCTGTTTCTTAGTTCTAGACTTCATAGTGTTATGACCATTTCATTTTACACATTATTGCATTCTTCAGAAGTAGGTAAAGATTGGATTCCCCATGCCCTCTCCTCATTTCTGTTCATCTTGTGTACTCTTGCTTCTCTATCCTATCTTTCTTTTATTGCAGTTACAACACAACTGACCTCTTAAGATATTGTACCAAACACAATATTCCTCATTTCTTGCTAAGTGTGTTTTTGCTGTTACGAACTGCCTTATTCTAAGTAATAAACAACAGAAATGTACTGGACTGTGCTTCTGGACAATGGGCTGACAAAGTTCAGGGCATCAATAATTCTATGTGTACAAGAGCTCACCCTCCTACCAGATGCCACTTTCTTGCTGTATCCTTCTTGCTGGAAGGATTGAGACTCCCTGGCCCCACTTTTGTAAGGCGTAAATTGCATTCAGAAGAGCTCCACTGTCATAACCCACAGACTTCGTAAAGGCTCCATTTCTTAATACTATCACATTGGAGATTAAGCGCCAGTTTACTAATCTGGGAGGTGCTCCAACATTCAGACCATAGCATTTCATTTTAGGTATTGCACTTTTAGTAGTTAATATATACTTTTTCTACATTGAGACTTTTGCATATTTATTATTACTTTCACTAAGTGCTAATCTGAAAACATCAGCAATCAAGTTTGCACATGATCTGACAATACTGTTACTTCCTTGGCCACTGTTGTCTTCTTTCCCTTGTTTCCTCTGGTGCAGTCCCAACTGATTGCTCTGGCGTTGAGTCCTAGGAATTCTTTTCCATTTGCTCTTCTGCCTGCCTCTCTCCTGGCTCCCATATATTGTTCTTCATTACTTTTCTTCCTTATTCTGCGAAAGCAGCTCTTTAACTCTTTCCAAGAAGGTGTGTATAGACATTTGTGTGCCCAAATAAATGTCAGTTTTATGTCCTTATCCTACTGGCAATATAATCATGCTTCATTAGAAATCATTGCTCTTCAGAATTTGGAAAGCATTTCTCCCTGGCCTTTTGGAACTCAGTGTGCTACTGCAAAATCCAATATCTGCCTTCTTTCTTTCCTCTGGCACCCATGGCTGGTAAAGAATATAGAAAATAGTACAAATAATACTAATTTTGGTGGTGGACAAAGGTTGAGGAAATCTTTGGGTAGTTTGCTTGTTTTTTAGTTTTCTAAGTTTTTTCTTTGTGTTGTGAATTACATAAAGTTTCACTGTTGTGTCTTGACTATGGAAAATGAAGTAGAGACAGCTCCTGCTAGATGAGACTTCTCCTGGCCTTGTCTTAGGCCTCTCTTAAGACACTGCATCTGTTAGTTCAGTTTTACAAATTTCCCAGCACCGTTGGCCAAGGAAGTTTCAGAGCCTTTCTCAGGATCTGGCCCACAGTGCTGATTGAGTTTGTTGGTTGCTTTGCTTTGGTTCGGTTTTATAAAAAAATGTAAATGGCTTCCAAATATATTAGGCACATTTCTGTCAATAACTCCCTTTCATTCAGAATTTGAGGATGCACAGTTCTAGCACCTTCTACTAACATATCCAAAAGGAAACTCATTCTCTTCTCCAACCTTTGTCCACCACCAAAATCAATATTATTTGTACTTTTTTTCTGCATTTAGTCTTTACCGGACATTAGTACCAGAGACCTCAGTCTTGTTCTTAGTAGCTCGACCCTCTTTTTGCCCCCATAAACCCTACTGATTCCGCTTTAAAAAGATCTTATCTCTAACCCTCCCTTCCCATTTCCACTGACACTGCAGGTTTTCAGTTCCATATACAAATTAAACAAGATGGTGTTATTCAGACATGGTAAATCCTTAACTGTTATTTATTTTAAAAAAGGGTTTCTACAGAAGAGTGGAACCTATAAATATCTTGAATATAAATTGATTTCTAGTTAGAGAAATTGAATTATATTATAAAACATGGCTAATTTTTATTTCTCTAGTTTGAAAAAGACTAACATAAATCTTTTATATACTTTGTTATCTCATTTTTTGTTGTTTTTATTCTTTTCTTTTACATTTGCACCTGCCCTTTTTTCTGATAAGAATATTCTTCCTTCCCTTCCATAGTGACAAGCTCCTGTTTATTCTCTCGGTCACCATTCCCTAGGAAGTCTTGCATTTCCAGTAACTCTTCTACAGTACATCCCTCTTGTGCCTATCACACTGTCATGTTTCTGAGAAAACAAAATTTCTAATTCACTCTTAGGGTTTGGATATGTGTGTGCTGTAATAGCATCCTGGAAGATCATACGTGTGTCAAGTAAACGTGTTGATGTATTAAATGCACTTTGATATTATAACATTCCTTACATGTCCCCACCTTACACACTCATTTGATTTTAAGAGTTCGCTAGTATTTCAGATGACAGTTACCCTTAGAAATAACGTAAGCAAATATACTATAAAATATTTAACTTGAAATGTGTCTAAAAGGACACTTGAACCTTTCTTAAAATTTTTTAATTTTATTTTTTCTTGTTTCAGAACTTTTGTTTGTTTATTTTTTTTAATTTTATGGCCGGCTCAGCCTGCCCTGAGGGCGGGGCTGGCACAGCATGTGGTGCCCGGGATCGAACCGCGGTCCCTGGGATCAAACCGCGGTCCCTGAAGCCACCCAAGCTTTCCTAAGCAGGCGCTTTAGACCACTGAGCCATCCTGCCGGGCCTCGATTTAAACCATTTAATAGGCAAAAATTTTGTAAACTTCCTATATTTACTGTGAACTTCATTTATAAATTTATTGCCCTACACTTTCAAACCCAGCAGGTACTCTCATTTGTATTATGCCATTTGAGCCTTTCATTAACCCTAGACATATATTATCTTTATTGCTCATAGGTTGCATATAGTCCAGTTTCACATAGGTAGCTGGGAGTTCCAGTTAGCAGGTTCAATATTATTTCCATATGTGTATGGGAATGAAGGCCAAGAAAAGCTTTCAGCTCTGGAGGACGAAAGCAGAGATATAGTCTATCCATTGTAGACAGTGGTTTACAGAAGATAGAATAGCAGTGAAGGATCACCAGGAAGTAGGCTTTAGCTGAAGAGTAGATTATAAAGAAAAATGTAAAATTAGGAAAGGAGTTGGAGTCACGGTATGGGGAAATGAAAGTGTTGGAAATTTATACTGTGGGACATAGCAGATATTTAAAGTTTACAACTAAAAGAATTGAAAATCATAATTCTGTTTTTGGAATATATCAATAATGTATGAGACATATTAAAATTAGGGAAAGACTAGAAGCAACACAACTTTCTAGACAAGTCAGTACCCCAAGTGAAAAATAATACCTCTGTTCTGTGCCACCATTACATAGTGAGAAAAGCAATACCAGATCTGTTTGAAAATATTTCAGTCAGAAGAATTTAGAAACTGAAGAGTTGTATACACCAAGGGAAATGGAAGATGCAAAGCAGTATTATTTACACTGGTCACAGGAATTACCTGCCACTTTCCTGGCCTCCTTTCCACCTCTGGGCATTAGTGTCCTGAATGCTTAGTCCTTCCAGCAGACCGTCTTAGTGCTTCAGTTGTTAATTTAGTCAATATGATAACTTACTGAACATTTTCTATGTAATAAACACATTTTTAAGGTATAAGTATGAATGCAGCATATACTCCTTGGTGACAATGAGCTGACAGTTTGGTGGTAGAAACAGTAATCAGTATAAGATGGGAAGGATTTATTGCTGTATGCACTAATGATACTATAAAATAGAAGATTCCAGTTCAGCCTACACTGGTCAGGAGAAGATTCTCAATTCTCTTCATTAAAGGGGAGGCGAGTCTACCTCAATGAAGGAAGTGGGCAAGATAGATATTCCATACAGAGGGAACAGCAGGTCTGAAGTAGAGGATATGGGACTCAGTAAGTCTGTCATCATCTATGTCCTGAGAACAATGAAACTATCACATGTACCCATAATATTCTGATTTAAGATTGGTATAATTATCTAATATCTAGTTCATAGATATTCAGATTTCCACAATAAAGTCATTTACAAATTTTTTACAGTTCACAAGCTCATCAGAGACTGCTGTGTAGTTGCTATGTCCCTTCAGTCACCTTTAATCTAAAACACTTTCCTAGCTCTTTCTGTTCTGTTTTTTTTCCTTTACTCTTCTTGGTCTTACCTGATCGTCTTGATTTTAGGTGCTTGTTAATGTCACCAAGTGTTCCCTATTTTGGATTTGTCCAAGAACTAATTAAAAAATATATTGTAAGTCTAAATAAAAATTAATTACACTGCTGTTAATTCTCTCAAAAATACACCTTCAGTTATTTGTACATACTTATCCTATTGTACTTGTCACTTTCTGAAGCAGTTCTGGCAGTCCTCTGTTGTGAGTGTCCTTTGAAGGCATGATCAGAGTACAGTAAATGCTGTTGCCAAATGCCATCCAGTCCAAAAGCATCTCCTGAGAACATTTCAGTGGCATTTCAGTGGTCTTCATCCCCTTGAATCCCGGATTTGGCACAATTAAATTTTTTTTTTTTTTGTCTTTTTGAGACAGGGTCTTGTTATGCAGTTCAGGCTGGCCTTGAGCTCACTTTTGTAGCTCAGGCTGGTCTTGAACTCACACCGATCCTCCGGCCTCAGCCTCCTGAGTGCTGGTGTTACAGGCGTGTGCCACCACGCCCAGCTATGGCACAATTAAATTTAAGGCCCTTCCCCAAAGTCAAAATGACAAGGAGAAGTAACATTTTGATTATTTCCTAGCTTCGCAATAACCATGATAGAGCTACTAAAGACATGAAAACAGACTTTCAAGATTACTTTAGAAAGTGGCAAGAATGATGGGGGTGAGTCCTTGGAAGCTACGAGGAATATTTTGAAGGAGGTTGATAACAGTGCACTTTTACTATAATGAGTATTTTAAATTTCAGTGTGCTCTCACCTATGTGTTTTTGTCACATTTAGATACAGGTTAGATATTACTGTGCAAAGTACTACACAGGTTATGTTGTGTGTCATTCCAGGAGACAATTAGTGTGACTGCACGCTATTATTGATAATGTCAGATCTGACTCTTTGAGTAAATAGTGTTCTATATTTTTCCATATGTATTTCCTCACAGCCTCACACACACCATTTTTTGCAACCACCAGTGGTTCCTACTTAATTCATTTCTTACTATGAGCTGTAATATGAATTTTTATGTCCCTCTTTGACATCTACTAGTTGATACACCTTTGTAAATCATACCTGACTTTCCTGTTTTTAGTTTTTCAGCATCAGTGTGAATGCATAATTTTTTCTTTTCCAGTGTGCCATAATCTATTTTTATTATTACTTATGTGAGGCTCAGATACTCCTGGTGAAGAAAAGGCAACCCTTTAATCTGTCCTTTTGAGACATCCATTTTTTAAAGTACTAATTTTCCTCCTCTAACTCAACACTGTGTGGTTCCCTAATCTGTGACCTAGAATCCACTGTTTTTTTCTGTCTGGTTTCTTTCAGTGAGTAATGGTATATTAGAAACCAGGACATGAAGGATAATGTGCTCATTGATACAGCTGAATTGTTGTTTCTGAACTCTTTGGGTCCACAAAGTTGAGGAAAGTAATTTTTTAAAAACTTTGACCCTAAATTGATTCCTGTATATTCAGTCCAGTGTTTCATGGTTCTTCCTGTCCTCCTTCCTGTCCAATGTTGGATTTCCTTTCCCAAGCAGGCATCACTGTGGTTAACAACAGCTTGTGTATCTGCTTCATCTTAGTGCCCTTTTTAAAACATGTGTTGGGTACACACACAGTCTCTCTATGCAGCTCAGACTCATCGTGATCTTGCCATTTCAGCCTCCATAGGAGTGGGATTACAGGTGTGCCCCACCACTCCAAGCTGGCGCAGCATGTGGTACAGTGATCAAACCCTGATCCCTGCCCTTGCCTAAGCAGGAGCTTATCTGCTCTCTCTTATAATGTATAACTAATGCTTTTGCAGAGTTACACAACATCACCTTTACAATAACAAATTTACTAAGGAGAAAGTTGTTTTATTTTAATTAAGGAATATGTCATTAAATATTTTTAAATTTCTTGAATTAATTTTTTCTTCTTTAATAACCAGTTCTATCAATATGATAACATGTTCATTTGCTTTAATTTCCACCTGAAGATTTTTTTTTTTTTTTTTTTTTTTTTTTTTTTTTTTTTTTTTTTTTTTTTTTTTTTTTTTTTTTTTTTTTTTTTTTTTTTTTTTTTTTTTTTTTTTTTTTTTTTTTTTTTTTTTTTTTTTTTTTTTT
>PVJA010002944.1:0-20628 GCA_004027025.1 Myocastor coypus | reverse complement strand
GTGTCTTGCCTTAGCTTGCCTAAGCAGGTACTTTAGACTACTGAGTTATCTCGCTGGTCCCTATAGTGTCATGCTTTTGTAAACATCTATAAACTCAAAACATTTAATTTTATATTTTATCATGTTTTTGTTTACTGATGAAATATACTCATAACCTTAAATATTTTACATTGCACACAGTTTAGAAAAAAACACACCTAAGTTTGAGTGTAAATTTTTGAAGATAGATTGTTACTTATTAAACTTTCTGAAGTATTTAGTATGTTAATTAAAAATAGCCAATAAGCTGGTAATTCTATATTTAGAATTAAGTTTATGAGTAAATTAAAAGCATCCAAATACTCTGTTTCTCACCCACCTTTTCTGATAACACCTACAAAGTTTGGTACTCTTCTAAAAATATGAAAGGGAACCAGATGGGAGAGCGGCTGATACATATTTATATTTATATATCTGTTTGTAAACTGTAAATGAGTGCTATTTGTACTGTACTGCATTCACTTGTCAAATACTCTATAAAGGGAGTGCTTCAAAAAGGAAAACAAAAGTAATAAGTCAGAGGAAAGCAGTTCTGTATTATTTCCGATGTAATGTTATTCAGGCCAGACAGTTCCACAGAGAATGCTGCAAATAACCTCTCTTGGAGGGACAGAAACATCCTTAGTGTTCCTTGGGTTAGGATTACGCCAACAGCTTTTTTGAAGCATTTTCTCCTGCTTCCTTTGAATAATATTAAGCATTGGTACCTAGAAACCTGTGTGAATATTATATAATCTGTTGTTTGTAGACAGAATTGGTTTTATATCTATATCCTTTGTTCCCTATGTATAGAATGTAGTTTTATCATAATAGAATGTAATCTGTTCAAGTTTTCACAATCTATTTTTTTATAGAAGATAACTTTTTTACCCTCTAAAAGTTTGTAGTGACTGTGCTGTGTCAAGTCAACTATTCACTGATATGAAAAAAAATCAGTTGTGAGGAGTGTCAGAGTTACTATGGAAATGTAATGTATATGACAAGGCCACACAGCAAAATTTCAATATTAACTACCAAAGCACTGTCCTACACTTAGTCATTTTTTGAATAAAGACTTGTACGTTAGAAAATAACCCATTTCTACCAGAGAAGCATGATTTATGATAACTCCAGACATAGATGACTAGATCACATTCAATTTAAAGTTATTGTGCCATCGGATTATAAACGCAGTGCTCTGAAGTGAATCAATGTAGCTTGGTCTTCCTGAGTGGACAGCAGCACAAGCACTAATGAGGCAGATTTCATTAGAACTTAGTTGATTTATGAGAGCATTCAAGCACTTAGAATTTTGAAATTGCTGGCTTCATCCTGATGTCTGGTCTTTTCCCTCTGCAGTATCACCAGTTTCTGTCTGTGCTTTGACATTTCTTGGTAAGCCTGAGGGCTGATGGAATTCCCTGCATCTTTTTTCACAGAGGGTGATGAGACAGGGGTGATGGATAGTCTGCTAGAGGCCTTGCAGTCGGGAGCTGCCTTCCGAGACAGAAGAAAAAGGACACCAAAGCTCAAAGGTGAACCAGGTACTTGTTTTGTGTTTAGTTTCCAAGGAACTACCATAGAGGACTTGTTTTTCTCCCTAATTCTTTTAAAATCATATGTCAAGAATGCAGCACTGGGGGCAACAACTGTTTAGAAGTTTCATAAGTGTGCTTAATCCCTTGCAAAGACAAATGTCAGTGAAATACTCATTCCAGTTGGCTGATGTCAGTAGCACATTAACAAATCAAATCACTGAACCTAGAAAATCCTGATTAGTATGACAAGTCTCATCTAAAGAACCATATGTACCTTGTCCCAGTGGAGTTTACAGTAGCATAATTAAATGGGATGTAAAAGTCATAACAGTACAGCTTCAAGTATTTTAGGGCAGTGAAGCATTTCTTTGCCTTCAGAAACACTTAACCTTGGAGAAAGCATGTCTAGTACTATCATACTCCTTGAGATGAACAGATCTCTGTATTAATTTTTTTTCTTTTCTTCTTTTTTTTTTTTTTTTTTTTTTTTTTTTTTTTTTTTTTTTTTTTTTTTTTTTTTTTAACAGATATTCAGCAGAGTCTCAGTCCAGTATCTCAGAGGCCTGTTCTGAAAGTTTGTAACCATGGTAATAAACTCGACACGTAAATTGCACAATCTTCTAATCTACTTTTATCCTGTTGCTCTGTGATTTTAGAAGGCTGCTGTGAAATTTACTAGTTTGAATATAACTAACAGTAAAAATGTACAGATGTGCATGTTTGCCATGGGACTGTGTATGAATGTGTTCCATGCTTGCATTATTACCTCGAGATTGTTTCTCAGGTTTTTCTTTTCAGGTCTGCGGGGAATAGTTACTATATTATCATGATGATTTAAAGTTACTTTCACACATTTTCAGTAACCCCTGTCCAGTGTACCCTTTCAAAGCTCTGTGCTCTCATTAACAACATTTTTAAAGATTACGTTTTCTAAATGTCAAGGTGTACTTTGAGCAATGTTTGCCAGAACAGTGAGAAATATTTTGACTCATATTTCATTGAAATCCTAAATACAGGTCAACTCCCTGTGATGTTATTGTGGAAGGACATACTACAATTCCTTAAAAAAAAAAAAAAAGTGAATTAACTGAATCTGATATTTTTGTCTTAGTTACTTTTTACTCGATGATGGGACAAATATCAGGCACTCAAAATGAAGGAAGGAAAGGTTTATTTACCTTACAGTTTGTGGAGTTTTCAGTCCATATTCAGGTGGTCCAAGGCTGAATGGAACAGGGCAGAGAGTATCCAGTTCATAGCAGCAGAACAGCAACAGTTGCGACAGAGGCAATTGACCAACCAGGGGAGCAGAGGGTAACAGAGCCTGTCTGTCTCTCTCTGTATGACATTCAGGCTCTCCACCTCAGCCTATCCACCTTAGGCTACACTCATAATTCCAGAAGTACTCAGACCCATAATCCCATGAATACTAAAACACATAATCCCAGGGATCATGAATCAAAACTCAAACTCTAGAAGTCCCCTCCCCATGATTGCATGGGCTTCAGAGGGCGGGGGGACAACTAGACATAAACCATAACAGCCCCCAAGTTCATCTTAAGAGCTTCTTCTTTGTGAGGGTCATTTATTCAAAGTGAGTGTGTTGTCCACATGTACTGGATTTGTAAGTAGAAAATTTTCATTCTCATTTCATTCAGAGGATTTTTTGGATATTAATGAGTTAATCTCTATAAGTATTCCTATGTAATGGAAAAAGAAATTTTTGCCATGTTTCTAGGTAACCTAAAATAATCAGGTAAATAAGAGAAAGACAAGGTATAATCATCTCTTAATAACTATATGGATCATCACTGCCCAAGGCAAGGTATATATAGTAAATAAGAGGAAAGGTGATTCTGCAGTAGTATTTTAAATAGGTCTTTTTTTTTTTAACTTCTTTTAGTATGTCCTTGTGATTTTTTTTTTTTTACTTTCTCTATTGTAATAAGAGAAAAGAATTAGAAATCAAGAAAGTTCACTGTAAATAAGTAATCTTACCATTTCAAGCCACTGTGACATATGAAATGATTACAAAAATTTTAGAAGAGAGCATTATCCTGGACCTTAGAGATTATTTTGTGGATGAGTAAGTGGAAACCCAGAGAGGCTGAAAACTTCCCAAGAGTACAGAGGTAGTGTCACAGCTGTGACCATAACAAGATCTCTAGTTCCTATTCCACAACTCTTTTCATTACATATAGATACCTCAGTTACTTTTATTATTAATAAAATAAACAATTTATTCCTCAGTGTAAGACGTTAAAGAACAATGCCTATACTTTAAAGAACAAAGATACAGTGATTGTATAAGCATTCTTGCTTAATTTAAAATAACTAATTTAAATATTATATAGGAGAAGAGTATCTTAGATATGTTTATATACCATCCTCGGGGAACTCAGTCCTCCTATGAGAATGTTAGTAAAATCTTTGGGATATAGTAGCTCTGCCATACTTACATATAAATTATATTGTGTCTTTCACTATATTAAAAAGGTAAATGTTGTGTATCTCTAAAGTTAATATAAGTTCTGTTAAAGTTTAGGGCCATTATAATAATAAAGTCAGTAGATTATATTTCGAGAAGGTTTTTCACAAAGATCAGTTTCTTTTTTCTAATATCTAATAGATGACAATATTTTTAGAAATTATCTTACATTTATATTTGTTGTGCTGCTTCTTTACATTTCCTAGTAGAATGAAATCTAAATGACCAAATTAATTTTTAGGAACTAGATATAAGGGTATATTTATTAGTGTAGATAGTGTAAAAATTTAGGATATTTCAGAATTCACTTGGTCATCTATTTGTAAAAGTTGCTTTACATGACTGTCAACAACTATTTTACATTCTGTCTTTTAATTTATATCCTAAGTAAAATAGTAATATTATTATTATCATCAGGATTAATAATAGGCTAATTTTTCCTGAGTTACTTGGCTTCCTGAAGCTTCAAGTGTTGTAGGGTAGTGAAGCAAGTATTTAACTGATGATGAAGCACATTGTCCCTCTAATCGTCACAATAACTGTAAAGTAGTTCATATTTTCATCTTCATTTTATATGAAAACAAAGATTAAGTAGGTCTCACCAACTACCTGCAGCTTTGCAGTCAAGTGTTGTCCCCAGGCATGGCTGACTTCAAGTCCTAGTTGTAACCGCTCTGCCACAACTGAGTTAGGCACCTTCTCATTGCTCAGACAAAGCACCTGACACCCGTGGCTCTGAGAAGGAAGGATGACTGAATGCACAGCTAGTAGAGGTCTTCACCCAGAGTCATTGGCTCCAAGGCTGGCATCTTGGCAGAGAGAAAATCGCTTGAGGCATGGCAGGTGGGAAGGAGGGAGACCAAGGAAGAAGGTGGCGTGGTCCTTCGAGCAGGCTTTACCTCCCAGTATCAGTTAGTTACACATTCATCAGTGGACTAATCCAGTAATGAAGCGTCATGCCTCCATGATCCTGTCACCTCCCTAGACCTCACCTAGGAGCACAGGAAGCTTTCAGGGACATCTAGGTAAAGACTGTAACAACATCAAACTCAGGAAACAACTGTTGGAATAAGTATCTTATTCCCTCTCCCATCCAGGAGCTGCTAACTCATATGCATCTTTTT
The DNA here is from genome assembly GCA_004027025.1 of Myocastor coypus. Taxonomy (NCBI): domain Eukaryota; kingdom Metazoa; phylum Chordata; class Mammalia; order Rodentia; family Myocastoridae; genus Myocastor; species Myocastor coypus. The sequence goes on along the minus strand of PVJA010002944.1, from coordinate 15,460 downwards.
CCTATCATGACATTAAGCTGAAATATTGAGAAGCAACCGTTTGGAAGTTCTCCAGCTTATGGTGTCTCCTTCCTCTTGGTTCCAGATTTAACCACCAGATAACAGTTTGAAGCTATGATTATAAAAATAATCTTCTGGAATTCGTTATGGCCACTCTTTACTTCTTTTAGTCACATTAATACTAAAATATCTATATTAACTTTAATAAATTTATGGCCTGACTGATATGTCCAAAGCCAAAATTTAAGCTTATGAACTGCACTTTTAGTCTTTTATTATCTGTATATATTTGTTTCATTATAGATATATTGTCTATCCTTTAAGTCATAACTATAGTCCCAAACCTCTTAGAGTTATTTTATATGTACAACTTTAAAATTTCAGAATCAAAAACAAAGTCCTAATAAAATATTTTCTGGGACTTTGAGGCTAAAATGTTTCAAAGTGTGTTTTGACATATTCATTCCAACATTATAACTACACTGGCATCAGTAGCGGAGAAATCTGAGACATTAAGCTATCTAGCCCTTACCCTATGCTCCTAAATATTGTTCCAAATAGTTTGATTAATTTTTGTCTTCTGTTTTGGTTACTAAGGCAAGCATCTAGATAGAAATTAAATACTTGTTATTTCTCCTTGCTAAATCTTGATTTGTTCAGAGTGTATTATGTAGTTGGAAAACAGAATATTTATAATTCTCTCACATCTGGTATATGTCAAGATCGAGCTTTTGCATAAAAATTTGTCAAGATGAAAGACAAATCTAGACTTTGTGAGGGCAGCAAAGACTTGACTTCTAGAAAGACTTGAAACCTGTGCTGGATTTTAAGGGATGAATAGAAGTGAGGCCAAAATCTGAAGCAGCACATGCACACCATCTCATCAGGGCCTTTTTTTCCCCATCTAAACCTTGGAGAACTGTGACCCCCATTATCATGCCTGGCTGCTCATGTTACCATACCTACTGTTTCAGTGTTCTGCACTACTCATGAGTTTCATGAGAGATGGAATAAGGCAATGATGGAGGATGTCTTGGTTGTTTTCATGCATAACTTGAGTACTTAGCTGTGTTGATGCCTGGCATGTGGTGATATAATGATAATTTGTTAAGGGAACAGACATGTTTATGTTTAGGCTTGCATCAGAAGAAAAACTAATACACACACACACGATATAGCTATCAACACAACTAACTCATGTAAACTGCACATTTAACGTTGTTGAATTTTGAACAAGAATTTGAAGAGAATCTGAGTATGTTCATTCTGTAGCATATTTATGGGCATTTTGAAAAGAGATGGGTGGGCACTGAAGGGCTTTCATCTCCTCCCTTAAATGTTATCTATCATCAAGAAGAGATACTTGATGACTTTTCTGGGCTTCAGAAATTGTTGAATCACATGAGGAACGTAGAAATCCCTCTTGATTAAATTATTCCTTAGAAGGTTAAGGGTACTTTTTAAAGGTTTTTTTTTTTTTTTTCTTCCCTTATTTAGCCAAGTGAATATAACAACATTAAAGCAAAAGAAAGCCAGAATACATCTGCTAATGACTACAGGCATTTACCTTTATTCAACACAGTGTGCTCCAAACCTAAAGATTTTTTAGCCTACTAAAAGCATACTAAATGTTCATATTTGTCTCAGTTACTCTTTTCTCATTGCTGGGACACATACCCCTACTCAAACTAGAGAAGCAAAGATTTATTTAGTTTACAGTTACTGGAAGTTTCAGTCCTTACTCAGCTGGCTCCAAGGCAGAGCAGCACATGGCAGAGAGCACCCTTTCATGGTGGCAGCAAAGAGCATTAGTTCAAAGGGAGGAATAGCAGCAGCTCAAGCAGATAGCCTCTGTCCCTCCTTACATTGCAATACAAATTGCCTGCCCCAGGGCAAGTGCAGCAGCCACACCCACAATAGTCAGGACAAGCTCCAAAGGCTGCCCCATGACTGTGTGAGGCTTTAGAGGTGAGGGAACACCTAGACACAAACCATAACACTCTTTAAAGCAAAGACAATGAAAATATTAGTGCATTTTTTATGAAGAGCACATTAGAGTGTTTAGGTACTCATGAATCGAGTGGCTTAGCTGTAAATAAGGATCTCATGGAAAGATATTCAGTCTGATGCAAGGCCATAGAATGTGTACTAGTGAGATACTGAGTGAAACACTGAGATGTCCAAGTAGTTTGGAAGTGAAGTGGCAAATGCAGGAAGATTTGAAAGGACATATTAGCCACCTTGGTGATAATGTGTATCCACTACAGAGGACTGGGAAACAATGAATGAGAAAGGATGCCCTGAGGTTCAAGGACAAAAACCAGACTGAGAGCTCCCCGTGAAGAAAACCTCACAGAGAACTGTTGCATAATCTCATGAATTGTTGAAAGAAGACTCTAAAACAGGAGAAAAATGAGTTAAGGCCTGGACCTTAAAATGCACTCAGGCAAGGACTGAACATTAGGAATGAAGGAGAATGAATGATAAAGTAAGGGAGAGACGGAAAAGAGACCAGCTAAGATGGGAATTGCACGATAGGGGAACCTGTGGCACGCACGAAGGCTGAGAGAAGTGTTTCCATGCGTGATTTTTCTCATTTTCTTTCCTTGGCTGTTTTCGTTATAACTCATGGCATACCACTGGGGGACTGGTGTTTTTCAAGGTATGCTAATTCCTCTTCTCCTTGGGACTTCTCTTCCCCTATACGCTCATTAACCTTTTGTGACAAAGATTCCAGGAATATGAATTGTTGGGCCGCACCTCATGGTACATCTGCCTGCAATTTGATTGCATCCTCATTAGTTGGTTCTCTTTTCATTAAGTCGTACAGTGGGATTTTTTCTCCCCCAGCTAAATGGATATAGAGTAATCAGGAAGAATTCTATAAACTATATGCAATTAAAAACCCTAATGATAAAACTATTTAACTGTGACAAAATAAGATAAAACATAATCAAAATTTTAGGCAAACAAGTATTACACATTTTTAGTGAACATCCATAACCTAAACAAAATCTTGCTATATTATCTTTACACTAAATCAATTCTTAATAGCCTTAATTTGGGTTTGATTATCTATTTTTTGCTTTTCCACTTATATATGGAGCTTTGAGAGATTTTTATAGAAATGAGATTGTATTGCTTCAGGCACAGCTGCTCTGCCACTGTTAAGATTTGAAGTCAGAATTAAATGTGAAGCTAGTTAGATTTCTCTGAATTAGCATGTTTCTCTGCTAAATAACTCTAAGGGAAGCTGGAAATGGCTTTGTATAGTTGTGTGAGAGCTTCCTAGGATGGCCACCTACCCCAGCCACTCTGGTGTATCCTAGCCCCTTTTTCCTAGCACTTTTCCCTGCTACCATGAATATAGCTTGAGGCAGAATCAGGAAATCTCTAAACTTTTCCTTTTCCGTGGTGTCTGCTGAGCATTAGCTGCCTTAAGGCTTCTTTCAAAACAGTGAGAACAACAGCAAAATAGTTCTTCTCTGGAGAACTTTATTAAAGTAGTCAATGTTGACACTACCATTTCCACTTTTTTACCTATATTCTACATTAAAGAAGAAAAATGTGGAATAATATTTTGTAAGTGTTACTGGCTTATTTTCTTTGAAACTTTACTTCTGCTGCTGATGAACTTAGGCCCTCCTAATAACCTAGGAAAGAGAACAATTAAAATCCTAATTGTTTGTGACACCCTTACACTTGGGCTTTCAAGCAGAAACAAATGCTACCTGTAACTGTCAAAAGACTTAAATATTTTAAGGAGATTTTTCCAGGACAGAAGTGTGGAGCAATTTGAGTGATTTCACATTTTATTCAAACATCAGTGTTGTGTTTACTATGTAGTCAAGCAAAAGCAAGAAGAGGCTCCGCAGGGCTCCTGCCTAGGTAAGGATGCCCTGTGGGTAGAAACAGGAAAAGCTTTTCTAATTTTATACTCAGGGCAAGACAACCTTTTGTCATCATTATCAAACAGGCTCTTGAGCATGAATAGACTAGAAAATTCTCAAGAAGTAAAGACTTCAACTTACAAAAGGACATTTATGCAAGAAACAACAGATATCTTTCATTTAATGAACATTCATATAAATAAGCTGAAGGCTGGAATAAAGTGAGAAGATAACAAATTATTCTATAATGGAAGCAGTGTCCTTGACTTCCCTGAAGTAAGTGTTATGATCAATGTGTCCCTTGTTCTATTCATGTTCCATAGTGAATTATAATTATAACTATCTTTTAAATTTTCTACCCACTTTGAGTCTCTTTGGTTTCTTTTAGCATCAGTTCCGAATCTAGGCTTATAGGCAGCCAATGGAAAGACTTTCTTTCTTCTTTTTTTTTTTTTTACAACTTTTCTTTATCTTTATTCATTTTAATGAAAAAAAGGTAAAATAGCAATGAAACAGTTTCAAAACAGGTTAGTAGGACAGTTACAATAATTAATACATTGCATATTGCTGTCTTCATAGTAGTTGTTCAGAGAACAAGATATAGACATGATATCTTGTCTAAACAATATTAGTGCAAACTTTTCAGTGAACTAAGAGAAAGTAGCTATGTATCTATCCTGTCTTGCATATACATATTTTTTTTCACTACAACATGCGCCTTTATATTCCCCTTTTTGTTTTGTCTGAGATCGGTATTCCACTAAAGTTAGAAAAGCTATATTTAAAGAACCTTTTACAAAGCCGGGCATGGTGGCTCACGCCTGTAATCCTAGCACTCGGGAGGCTGAGACAGGAGGATTGGTGCGAGTTCGAGACCAGCCTGAGCTACAAAAGTGAGCTCAAGGCCAGCCTGAACTGCATAGCGAGACCCTGTCTCAAAAAGACAAAAAATAAATAAATAAATAAATAAATAAATAAATAAATAAATAAATAAATAAAATAAAGAACCTTTTACATACTTGAAACTAGTCTAAAGATCGTAGGTACTTGAATTCAACAAGATAACCCAATATAGTCCAATAGTCCATAATAGTAGTGGGTTATCAGCACAACTCGCAATTGTCTAAAGTTGTTGACTTAAGCCTGTTACAGCTCAACATATTAATATGTCAGCCATCTGGATGAGTCATGGCCTTTGCTTGACAAAGTTGCTCTCTGTGAAAGCCTGAGAGAATATTTTCTCTGTAGTTGACTCTCCTTAGGCATACATCCATCACTGATCACTTTCCTCTGTGACCCCATAATCTTCTTGATCAGAAAATTTGGGACACCAATACGTCACAGGATGTTACAGTAAAGGTTCTCTTATGTCCTGAGTCCTCACTGACTTTGAAGGGCTAAGGCCAAAATATTTGCTGTCCTTGTAGCCTCTCTGTTCTAATTTTTTGTCTACAAACCTTAGTTGTTAACCATTGAGAAGAGAAGCTTAATGATGTTATTACCCTGTAACAGAGACAGTTGAGCTTAACATCACTATCTGTCTGAATATAAAATGTCGTTGATGTAAGATGGAACTGCTATTCTGCAACAATCATAGATATTCTAAAATTTAAATCCCTATAGAATGTGAGAAAACCAATTACACATTTTTACACAGAAATTTAGAAATCAAACCATATACAGCATTGTACCAGGAAATCCTATGGTGTTTTTTTCTTCTTGTTTTATTACCTTTTTTAAAAAATGGACATGTACTTGAAAGAGAGTGTAGCAATAATTGATGTGACATTAGAAGCAATATGCATTTGGATGACCAAAATAAGCGGTATTTCATGCATGGTTTTAGTGTTACACACTGCTGTCCTCAGTGTAGTTGCTCAGTTCACAGATAGCAGCATATAGTGTGAAATTACCCTGCCTTGGCTTTATACAGAGTGCCGAGATTACAGGAATGCAACTTCCCCCCTCCTACCCACATCTGGCTAGGCCCTTCTTAAAGACTTATGAAGTTCTTTAAATCCTATACCTTGGTTTTAAACATTTTGCACATTTTGTTTTCCTGGTAAGAATATCCGGTTATTCATTCACATTTCTCCAAGCAATGTACAGAATCACAGATTTTCTTGTTTAATGACTGGTGGTGTACTTTTGCATATAATACTTTAAGACACTTGTACTCTGACCATTTGTCATTTGAAAGCTAAATTTTCATTCACATCACATAGGTAGAGAACATGTCAAGTGCTTCACACATCTAACATTTCAGTGATTGTTTCTAATAAATAGCTAAGACCTACTAACATGGTGCAAACACAGAGCCTCACTGAGCATGGGGAAAGGAAGAGGTCTGCCTTGGAGAGTCCTGTGGAACATCTCATCAGGGCAAACATGGCTTGTGAGTTATGTAACTCACATGAAGCAGAAAGAGAAAGAGGAACCTAAGGAAGGGTAACTTCCCCAGAAGCCAAGCAAGAGTAGTCAGTGGAGCCACATGTTCAGGAAGACCAGCTGAGGCAAGGCCCAGGGCCTCAACTGGACTAAAGGAATGTGCTCTTTTGTTCCCGTTCATGCAGCAGAGGCTTTCTGATCTGTGTTGTGAAGGGAGGCAGTAAGGGCAAGAGAGGACATATCTAAGGAACAGGAAAAGAAACTGGTCAGGTTTGAAAAAAATTTTTGCATCATCTGCTTAGCTGACAAAAGAGTTGAATTCTTGTGTGATAAGAGTACACAGGTGAAAGGCTTATGAAAAGAAGGCTTTGGAAAACAAAGTGGTCAAAGAGCTCCCCAGGTACAGCAACCAAGGCAGGAGGGACCTAGTAGGTGAAGATTCTAAAGTTAAGCTCCACGTTTGACTCCAGGTCACATGGAGTGGACAGACTTGAATGGGCGTCAGGACACCAGCCCAGCCAAGACATTACATATTTTGAGGATATTTGTATTTTAAAATTATTGTATCTATGGGAAAATGATGAAAACTAATGGCATATCATATGCCATTAATTGTTTTACTGTTGTGTTCCAGCTGAACACATCCTTGTCACCCCTGGGTGGTGTTATATCAAATATAATGGCACCTCCGATGCAGCTCAGTGTTTTTTCAGGCATGAGCCATCTATATTCTCTGAAATCTCCTAAGAAAATGACAGTGGATTTTTTTTTTTCTATTTTTATTTTATTCATGTATTGGCTCTAGGGATTGAACCCAGGGCCTTTGTACCAAGCTTTAGTTAATTTGTGACCCGTCTTGTTAAATTGCTAAGGCTGGGTACAAACTTGAAATCACCCTGCCTTGGCCTTATATAGATGGGGACATTCTACATCTAAACCGGAGCACTGACTATGGCAGATTATTTAAGCTTTAACTTTCTTTTTCCCTAGGTAGTATAAGAACAATTATATTATGTGTTTTAGAAACTGTTTAGATGATTAAAAGTGAGTTATTGTCTAGAATAACTCCTAAAGCTTAGTAGATATATTCAGTAATTCAAAATATGGCTGCCTTTTCCTTATTCTTTGTACTTCATCTCCTGTCTATGATGCATTCATTAGTTAATAGAAAATTATTGTAAATTATTAAACAGTGACACTTGTATGCAAAACAGCTATACTGATGTGAGGTTAAAACTAACTTTCTTACTATTTTTCTGTACTGCACGTAAATGTAAGAAGTAATATAAACTAGTTTGGCAGGAAATCTTGAAAATTTGACACTCATAAGACTTGAGTCTAGAGCTGGCAAGATAGCCCAGCAGACTAAGCGCCTGTTTTGGCAAGCACAAGGACCAGGGTTCCATCCCTAGTCCTGCATGCTGTGAGAGCCCTACCCCTAGGGTGTGCTGAGCCAGCAACCCAGTCCAGGTGTGGTGGTACACACCTGTAATTCCAGCACTTAGGGCGCTGAAAACAGAAGGATCACTATGAGTGTGAGCTGCATAGTAAAACCCTGTACCAAATACAAAAAACGGGGAGGGGGGGGGACTTGAAACTGCAAAAACTTTGGCTTTCAAAATAGACTAACAGATTTTTGCTGCCATTTTCCCTTGAGAGTTACCATGCAGACACTAGGAGAAAGAGTCACAAAAACAATTCCCAAATTCTATGAAAGCAATATAGTTAAAATAAAAATAGAGACAGAAAGGAGGTGATAATGGATCCAGAGGTGTTAGTTTCCTTGGGCTATCATAACAGACTATCACAAGGGGTAACTTAGGGGCTTAAGACAGCCAAGATTTATTGTCTTCCATTCTCCAGTAGAAATCTGAAGTCAAGATGCCCTCAGAGTTCCTTCTGAAAGCTGTGTCCTTGGGGTTGCTTGGATGGCCAGCTGCCCTGCTGCCGTGCACATCTCTCTGGTCACATGGTTTTTCTCCAGGCTTCCCTGGCTTCTAAGGACATGAGTCACTAGATTGAGGCTCACCTAAATCTGGTATGGTGCTGCTTCAACTTATTTACCCCTACAACGACCCTGTTTTTAAATGCAGTCAGAAACACACTGAGGACTTAGGAATTATGGGTCTGTGTCACCAGTGACAGGGGAGCATGGTCTGAAAGCTAGGGGTGCTAGAAGAGGCCATCAAACTCCACTGATGGCTTGACACTTCCACATCTTGATTTGTAAATATTTTATCCTGCCTTTACCCATGAGAGGTGAGAAAAGTTTGGTCTTTGGAAACTATGTGCTAATGAACCTAAGAGGGGAATGCAAGGCACAGGTGAGGTGTTCTACTGAAAGCAGGGAATTTGTGAATACAGAGGAAAGTCTTTGGGAGGAAAGCATAGAAATGAATGGTAAAGTCTTCTTCTGGCCCCCTTCTATGACTTAGTACACAGGGGCTAAGCTAATGATAGAGCATTGCTCTAGAGTTCATGGACAATCTAAGAAAAGAACAGGGCATGGGGGTGTAGCTCAGCAGCATAGCTCCTGCCTGGCAAATGCTAGGTCATGAGTTCAGTTTCTGGTAGAGGGAAAAGAACAAAAGTCATGAGATTTAAATGGACAGAAATGTATTGGATTGCTGTGTGGAGACATCCAGAGGAGTCCCTCTAACTGTGTCTTCCCATGGTGGAAGAGCAGAGATAGAGTGGCAAAAGCAGGATAAGCTTGTTCTTCTAAGGGGCCCCTCTCAGTTCTGTGGTGATAATATTAACCACTCATGAAGTTAGCACTCATAGTCCAAGCACCTCTTAAATATGTCATTTTTTAATACTGTTCCCATGGCAATTGCATTTCAACTTGAGCTTTGGAGGATTCACACTTTTCAAACAGCAACAGGGAAAGTCTGGGAAAAATGTAAAACACATCACCTGAATAACCACATGTATAATTGTAGAAAAAGCTGTAGTAAAAAAAAAAAAAAAAAAAAAAAAAAAAAAAAAAAAAAAAAAAAAAAAAAAAAAAAAAAAAAAAAAATTGGAAAACTTTTGGATAGGCACCAAGAGAATAAGAGGAGGCAGTTAACTTTAGAAAAAAGAACAGTGGCATATAATCACAATATACTGCTTGGCATAGCCTTGCCTGCTATTGTACATAGGCATAATACTATCTGAGATACTGTGAAAGCCAGACTCCAGAGATTCCCAGTGGTAGCCACTTCCTGGTATTGATACTCGATGTAGTTCACTCCTCTACCCCAACAGTTCTAGGGTTAGTTCCTAACCAGTAACCAGTTAAATATGACAAATGATGGTACATCACCAAGATTGGGTTATGAAAGATTCTACAGTTTTCATAGGGGAACCTGTCATGCTTTTTCCTTCTATATTGACTGGGGGTGGGTGCTGTTTGGGGAAGCCCCAACCCAGGAGGAGCTAAAGCTTCTATGGAGCAGCTGTATGCCCTTACTTGGTTTATCTCTACTAAGATATGCAGCACCTAAAAGCCAAAATATCTTCTTTCATTGATCCTCTATCCTCTCCTAAAATACAGATTATATCTTTATTTTTTTCTCCTTGTTTGCTTTTTGCAAGGGTCACATGAATCCAAGGTGATTTCTCCTTCTAACTCTCAACTTTCTGTGATCCCGAAGTTGATACCTCATTCTTGCATATTCCTAAGGAATGAGGGGGATGGTAAGCATGAATAGTGGGAGTTCTTCTAGCTGAGAATAGTTACGTGGACATGTTTCCAGTCTTTGCATGTGTGTTCTGTAGATAACACTGGTCAGTGATTCTGCAGCCCATTTGCGAATTACTTTCATGCCTTGTTCTTCATGTGAGAAGGAGAAATGAGCAGAATAAAATACCAATCTTCCTTTTAGAGCAAAAGTAGCCTTGCAGTGGTATGTAAGAACTTGATAACTAATCTCCATCGGTGAAATCCTTTGTAAGCTATACACTGGGATGACGTTAGCATTTTATAGTTTTCTTTCTTTCTTTCTTTCTTTCTTTTGGAGTCTACAGGGTCTCACTACACAGATGGAACTCATAGTGATGCTCCTGTTTCCAGCCTCCCAAGTGCTGGGATTACAGGCACATGCAACCATGCCCAGTCTCACTCACTCTCGACGGGACTAGCAAGCATGCTAAGGATTGAACCCCAGTCCTGTGTCTGCCTAAGCGGGTGTTTTAATCTGCTGAGCTCTCTGAGCTATTGAATATTAATTAAAATCATTGACTTTTTAAAATGACTTAATAGAAGGCAGGGGTGAAGTATGGCGTTGGAATCTTATAATCTCGTCTACTTTGGAGGATAAGAAAAGAAGATGGCAACTTTGAGGCCAGCCTGGGTACTGAGTAGTCCCAAAAATAAATAAAATGTAAAAGGCTGGCGACACCCAGTGTCGGGGTGCTGGCCAAGCATGGACAAGGCCTTCTTGCCTTCAGTCCCCCAGTGCAGGCAGTCAGTCAAGTGGCTTTACATAATATACTGTTTCCAAGGATGTTACTGACATTAGAACTACTTGTTGGAGAAGAGCACTGGTTTTAGATGTTACTGCTTATTATGTATTCTAGGCAACACCGCCAATACTAAACATTTTTCTATTTAAAGATTTGAAGGCTGGTGAGATAGCTCAGTGGTGTAAAGCACCTGCATGGGCAAGCTCAGGCAAGTGAGCAGGGACCACAGTTCCATCCCCAGTACTACATGCTGGGCCAACCCTGCCTCCAGGTTGGGCTGAGCTGCCTACAAAAAAGAAAATTTTGAAGCTAGCATTAATGACCCATTGATCCTCAAGTAAATTAGAAATTGTTAGTGTTAGCCATGAGGTACATTTGTGTGATGCCATTTAGCAGAAAGTTTTCCATTTTTCCAGCTTTCTAGCAATATTAGAAAAAATAATCATTAATTGCTATGAACATGATCATTTAATCATATTTGTAAATTCCTTCTGTTAGAATTTTGGAGTTGATTAGGGGAACTGTCTTGTTCTGATTTCTGGAGGAATAATGAAGAGAAACACTGAAATATACTAAAGAAAACTATAGACCATCACCATTCACCTCATTATTTATCTCCACCTTGTCCAATGTTGCATCCCAAAGGCTAAATGAGTCTGGCTACTTTTTTAACTTGAAATATGGTAATTAGGCTTAGTAAATTATATGTGCATACTTTTCCAATAAAACAGTAGAAAAGTATGAATAAAATATGTAAATAAAAACTAATCTTCTACCAACATGTTCACAATTAATGATGAGCTGATAAATATTGTTTAGAGTTAGGGGGTTGGGAAGATAGCTCAGCAGTATAAGTGCCTGCCTGGTAAATCCTGCATCCTGAGTTTGATCCGCAGTACCGCCAAAAAAAGAAAAATTGTTTTTATGAGGACAATATGCAATGTGTCAATTATTGCTAATGTACTACTAATATGTTGTGAAGCTATCAAAAAATATAAAATAAATAAAAATAAAATATTTAGATTTAGCATTAAAAATATTAATAACAGCTTAAATTTAGTTTTGACCAGCCCATAACTCAGAATCTATATGTTAAAAGCTATGAATATAAGAAACACTTGAAGTTTGTAATCAATTTATTATGTACATGTTGTTAATATAACTGAAGAGTGAAGTTTGTGTTTGGTAAACTATGAGCAAATTTTAACTTAATCCCAAGTGAGATTTTTATCTATTAATGAACGCTTGTTTTGTACCTGTCCCAAAGTGGTAGGAAAATTTTTTTTAGAAGATTCTTTTAAAATTTATTTGATTCAGTACTGTGTACCTTAACTAATGGTGAACACAATCCTCTTTTTTAAATATTCCAACAGAAATAACTGATGGACTCAGTGCATTATGAGAAATCCAGTCTAGTCGAGCTGGCCCAGACAGCACAAGGAAGCCTGCAGCCCTCGGTACTAGCACAGCCCTGAGAAGTCTTGGGCTCTCATCATGTCTTAAACTCTGCTCTCCCTGTTTGCTCCTCATTGGGAATTGGACATGCCTATATTGCACCCCATTTTATTAACATACTTTCTCTTCCTCTTCTCATCCCCATTCACTTTCCTTGGCTAAATCTAGTGTCTGTGATGTTTACTTTGTTTTATTTTAGTACCAGGGATCAAATTGGGAACCTTGTACTTAGCAGGCAGGTGCTTAAGCCACTGAACTATTTCCCTGGCCCAGTACAGAGTCATCTTTCTTTCTTTCTTTTTTTTTCTTCCCCTTGGCTAAATATTAAAAGGCCCCATCTGCTTGAGACATATAATGAAATAATGGAAGGCAATATCTTGACGTATCATGTTGTGGGAACTTGAACAGTTTCCTGGACATTTACTCTGTGTGTTCTTTATGTTTAATTACCAAATTATTATTTTGTGATCAGTGCCTATCTCCTGCTAATATCCTTCCACTTGAAGTTTGTTTCTGTGCATATGGACCCTTGCTTATCTGTTTGAAAAATTTTTCTCCATGCAGAGACCCATATAGCTAGTCATATGCTCCTTTTCTTCTCAGGTCTCCAGTCCAATCTATAAATCTCTTGTTCTTTCCTCTAAGATTTTCTTTAACTCTACTATCATCATCATCCTTTTCTTCTCAGGTCTCCAGTCCTATCTATAAATCTCTTGTACTTTCCTCTAGGATTTTCTTTAACTCTACTATCATGATCTTTCAAAAAATACCAAACTTAAAATATTTAAATAGTAAATTTGAATGCCTTTTTTATTGTTAACATATTTTAAGTACGTGGTCTATTACCAAAGTTCATATAACCTCTAAAACCGTACTATAGAATGAGTCAGATCCAAAATTGAGTGGATAAATTATATGTATATGGACGTAGATGTATATGTAAATAGATGATTGCTTTAGATGATTGCTTTCATTTAAATGTCTCAGAAAATCTGTAGTATGGTCAGAGATCAAATTTGTATCATTAACTAAAGTGGTTTTAAATTGAGATACAGTTAATAGGGAGTAGAAGCAACATATATCTTTCAAATGTTGATTCTCTGGAAACAGGGCAAAGATTATATGGCTTATTGCGTATGCAGCCCTAGCATACATCTTCTTCCATAGGACATGTTTCAGACTGAGCACCCATAGCTGACTAGCATAATCAGAATTTGAAGTTCACTTCAGTATGGATGCTGTTTTGGTTGCTGCATTTAAAACAGTTGAGGTGCCACTAGGATCAAGTTAGCTTGCAGTTTGGACACTTGTCTCCAAAAGGCTCCCTCTCCCTGGATTTTAATAAAGACTACTCTGCCAGGAGCCTGTGGCAGTATAAAACACATTTCAGGATTTTGATCAATTAGGCAAAATGGCATCTCATCATTTTGCATTTTTAATTGTGACATATTTTTGGTTTTTTATTTGTAACTGACAACGAATAGGGTGTAGGGGGCCAGAAGTGGGTGAAGGGAGAGAATACTTAGTATTTCTCAGCAAGCTGTGTCTTCTATTCAGGAAATATCAGAAACAGTAATGCAGTGATGACCTGTGTCTTCTCAATTGTGAGATATTATTCGCTTGTGATAATTTTTTAATGTTTCCAGTTCAGAACCAGGCTTTACGTATTGTGACTATTAATAATAAAAAATGCGAGCAGCTTATGATGTTCTTTGCGTAGAGATACAGTGATGGGTATCAGACATACATCTAAATCCCAGTGCCACAAAAATTATTAGGTGGTGGGTAGAACTTGAGATGACCTTACATCTCCTCCCTGGCAATTTTACTAAATGGACAGCAGCATAATGAACCTACAGATGCTTTTGACTCTGCTTAGTTTGTTTGCTGCCATCAGAGAAAACTGGAAGATAAGAAACTGAGCCAGCCAACTTAATTAAGTTTTCAACAACAATTTTATCAACAATTTCAGCTTTTTTAACAACTATTTAGCTTTTTCACTGAAACTAGTATACAAATCTATATAATAAAAAGTATTTGAACAGTAAAGATATTTATAGACTATAAGTTTTTAAATTTGTACCCTATGAACTCTCCTTGTTTTTAGACAGAATTCCAAGTGGCTTAAAAAATGAAGCATATTAATAATTCTGTAATTATAAGAGAAAATAGAATTGTTGTCTACCTAGATTACAGCCTGGATTCTCTGGTGTTGGTGTATATCCTGCTTTCTCCAGTGCTGCTGGGGAGGGGCAATATGACAACAGGCCTATAGATGTTGACTTGATAAGTGTATAATTAGTGTGAGAATGCACATCTTAAAAATTCCTAGATGCTACTTGTCTAGGAACAACATTTTGAGAACACCAGATCTCGATCATCTTTTTCCTGTCTTGAATGCTTCAAATTATCATTGACTTATACTGATGTTTTCATTAAATAGTTTCTCTTTGTGGACCATATATCTCATTATCTAGTCTTGTATAAAATAACCCTAACATTGTTATAATGCTTGGTGTGCTTGTATGTTCCTGTAGTTCTGAGTGTGGACCACCTTAGGCTGTTCTGCAATGGCACCTTCCTCCACACTGATTTTCTTTGTCTAGAAAGAGGCCTGGGCATGGTATTCTTCTAAACTCCTGTTGTGATTCTGTTGTGCTGTGTGAATTGTAAGCCACTGAGTGATAGGTAAGATAAAAATCATCCATAGTAGCCATAGATAGTTTGTTTCATTTGTGCCTTCTTCTTTTTTTCCTCTCCATTAATGTGCAGAGCCACAGATCATAATTTTTCTTTTTAATTCATGAGGTTCACTTTTTTAGTTCCTTCATATACCATTTTGTCCTTGTCTTAATTGAACTTCATCCTGTTTTTGATGAACCATTTCTCTAATCTATCAAGGTCATTTTTAAATTCAATTTCTTCTGAAGCATTTAACCCCTGCCCAACTAAGTAGCGTCTACAGATTTAATGAGCAGATTTTCCATCTCCTAATTAAGAATATGCTCATTAAGTATTAATATTTTATAGTTTTATTGCAAGTTATTTCCACATGTGGTTGATACTACCTTCACTTTGCCCTGACCATGTACATTTTCTTTATTATCAATGAACATTCGTTTAGTACTTAGAAGTTGTGTGGTATTGAAATAAATTCTATGACTTACAAATAATTGAAAATGAGTGTTGATTGTGACTCCATGTGGTTTTTTTTTTTTTTTTTTTTTTTTTTTTTTTTTTTTTTTTTTTTTTTTTTTTTTTTTTTTTTTTTTTTTTTT
>PVJA010002943.1:0-95224 GCA_004027025.1 Myocastor coypus | reverse complement strand
GCAAAGAATTAGCAGATTTGAACCAGAATTTGGAACAACTGGACTTAGTAGATATATACAGAGTATTCCATCCAACCATTTCTGAATATACAGTTTTTCAGCTGCATAAGGGAAATTTTCTACAACAGATCACATACTAATACATAGGTCATGCTTAAGTATATGCCAGAAATTATTCCTTGCATATTATCTGACCACAGTGCAATGAAACTGGAAATAGATGACAAAAGAAACTACAAGAACCCCAGAAACACATGGAAATTAAGCAACATACTCCTAGCAATAAGTAGGTTACAGATGAATTTAAACAAGTAATTAAACAATATCTACCACTGAAGAAAATTCAAACACAACCTACTGGAATATATGGGATACAATGAAAGCAGTTCTTAGAGGGAAATGTATTATTTTGAACTTGCACATTAAGAAAACAGAATGGGAACAAATAAATACTCTAATGCTGTACCTAAATCATCTAGAAAAGGAAGAGCAAACCAAACTCAAAGCCAGAAGATAGGAGAAAGTTATAAAGATTAGAGTAGAAATTAGCTCAATCAAGACAGAGAAAATAAAGCAAAGAATTACTGAATCAAAAAGCTGGTTCATTGAAATATTAAAATTGATAAGCCCTAGCTAAATGTATCAAAAAGAGCCAATTCAAATTCAAGCTATAAAAAATGGAAAGAGTGAAATTATCACGGACTCAGTAGAGATTCAGAACATCATTAATAGCTACTTTGAACATCTTTACTCTCACAGAACTGAAAACACAGATTAAATGGGCAGATTCCTACAAAGGTACAATTTATCAAAAGTGAATCAAGAAGATATAAGAAGCCTCAATGACCCAATAACAGCCAATGAAATATAACATGTAATAAATGACCTACCAGTAAAGAAAAGTCCAGGTCCTGATAGATTCATGATCGGGTTCTATAAGAAATGTACAGAAGATATAATTACAATACTCCTCAAACTTGTCAATGAAATTGAAAAGGAAGTAATCTTCCCAAAAACATCCCTAGAAGAAGTATTATACTGATGCCAAAACCTGAGAAAGATGCAACAAAAGAAGAAAACTACAGGCCAACCACCCCCATGAATATAGATGCAAGAATCCTCAATAAAATACTGACAAATAGAATACAGTAAATCATTTAAAAGATTATTCATCACAACCAAGTAGGAGTCATCCCAGAAATGCAAACATGGTTCAACCTGAGCAAATCTGTAAGTGTAATATGCTGTATCTATAGTGCCAATTCCAAAAATCATTTGATCATCTCAATTGATGCAGAAAAGCCTTTTGACAAATTCCAACACTCACTCATGTTTCAAGTTCTACAGAAAATTGGAATAGATGGCTGCTACATCAATTTTGTATATGATTAGATTCCTAAATTTCTGAGTAAAAATGTGTAATTGTTTTTATCATATTCTATAGGGATTTATTAGAATACTAATGATTGATGGAAAATACCTGTTCCATGGTAAGTCTAACTTTTTTGATATTCAGAGAGACAGCGATATTAAGCTCAAGCATCTATGTTATAGAGTATTAATATCACCAAACTTCTTTTCTGAATTGTTAACAGCTTAACTTTACAGAACTTTACAAAAATTAGAGAAAAGGAAGTGCTACAAGGATAGCCAATATTTTGGCCCTCGCCCTTCAAGGTCAGTGAGGATTCCAGACATACATGAACCTGCACTGTAGCATCCTATAACTCATTGGTGCCGCAAATTTTCTGTACAAGGAGACTATGATGTCATGGAGGAAAGGAATAGATGATGTATAGTGTGCCTAAGGAGAGTCACCTAGAGAGAAAACATTTTCTCAGGCTGCCACAGACAGCAAATTGGTCCAGCAATGGCTGTGATTCATCCAAATGTCTGACACTGACAAAAGTTCTATAAAATGCTGTACATAATTTCAAGGTAAATCCTGAGAGGATTTCACTGACCTTGTCAGATACAAACGTTACATGTTTTGTTATATAGGTCTTGCTTTAACTTGGTCTTAACCATCCAGCAGAAAAGTTTAACCATGAGGCATATAAAGTAAAGTCATATTAGTATGCTGAGCTGTAAAAGGCTCAAATCAACAGCTTCTCACTTTGCCACGTCTACTTACAACCCACTGCTGTTATGTTATTTTGGACTATACATACAACCACTTTCTCTTAGTTCAATGAGAAGACATATTTGTACCAATAGTGCTCAGAAAAGATGTCTGCATCTTGTACTCCGAACAACTACTACGGAAACAACAATATGCATTGTATTCATTATTTTGGCTGTCCTACTAACATGTTTTGGAGCTGTCTCATTGTTATTTATTATTAAAATTAATAAAATTAAAAATTAAGTAAATAAAATATTTCCAGCAAGCACTCAAACATACACACACATACACACAGACATCAATTCTCTTTTGTACTCCTATTTCATATATTTATTGTTTTCATCTTGATTAGTTTTTGAGTTCCGTAGTGCCCTCACCATATTCAGATTGGTAATGCATGATATATAACATATATTATGTCAACTTTTAGTGAAAAAATAGTAAATTTAGGTAGTTACTAAATACATATACTATGTGAAGTCTATATTCACAATATTAAATATAATTTAAATATAATTTTGGTCAAGAATCTCTGTACATAATATTCATACTTGTTGGTCTACCCCAGTGGTTCTCAACCTTTTTAATGCTCTGACCCCACAATACAGTGCCTTATGTTGCTGTGACTCCAAACCAAAAAATAATTTTGGTTGCTACTTCAAAACTGTAATTTTTCTACAGTTATGATTTCTGATGGCTTTAGGCGACCCCTGTGTTTTGGTCATTCAACACCTGCCGAGGTCACGACCCACAGGTTGAGAACCGCTGATCTAACCAAAAATAAAATATAGTAAAATAAATCTCTGTAAGAAAAAATGTCTTAAATATCTCTAATCCCTCTTTAATCCAGAGAGAGTAGCAAGGTAACAAAAGTTATGCTGGATGCTGCTCAAAACAAATATATAATTGTTTATCTTTAAATTTTTCTACAGGTAGGATAAAATAAAAACAAATTCAAAAGTAAACAGAAGCTACTCAGGATTGATTAGATTAATCAACATAAAGATTCATAAAGCTTCAAAATGAGAAAACTTATAAATCCTCCCCTGTGTATTTAATAATAAAGGAGAAAATTCAATAAGGTTCTGAAAAATCATCTGGAATTTTTCTAGCCAATAGTCATAGGTGTAAGAATTTATGAATAAATAATCAAAAGAAGCTAATATTGGAACTCTGAAATATTGCATTCTGTGCTTTCAGATATACCAAAAAGAGCCATAATTTACATAAAGGATACTGAAAGTAGTATGTAGATTAATTGAAACAAGAATCTAAAGGTAAAGGAAAAATTGGCTCATACACCATTGTCGGGTGGAGAAAACTGAAAAACATAAACTGGAGTGGAGGTTTAGCTCAAGGAAGTTGTGCTTGTCAAACACATCTGAAACCCTGGATTCAGCCCCAGTGTTACAAAAATGAAATAAAATATAATGTGAAAAGAGAAGTAAAGGCTGGGGAAGTAGTTTGGTGATCTAAGTGCCTGTCTGGCAAGCTCAAGGACCTGAGTTTGATCCCAGGCACAGCATGCCTTGCAGGCCAGGAACACCCAGAGTAACTTTCTGGCCCTGAAATCAAGTATGGTGGCACATGCCTGTAATCCCAGTGCTGAAGAGGCTTAGATAGGAGGATCCCTATGTATCTGAGCTGCATAGTGACCCTGAGACCCTGTACCAAATAAATAAATAAATAAATAAATAAATAAGATTTAAAATATTTAAAAAGAGAGAAATAAAATAAATACCTTAGAAATAACTAAAGAAGTTTTAATTGAGAAAACAAAAGACTGGACCCATTCACTTGGCTTCTCCTACCCCTTGGGAATTTGTTTTTGCTTAGAAAGTACAGTATACTGTAAGGAAAAGAGGGCAATAAATATTTGAAAGGCGTAGTTACTGAACATAACACAGTAGGGAAAAATGACCCAAAGTACCAGAAACCTAACACATAACAGCGTATAAATGAGCTGAAGACAATTAAGAAAATACTAGAGGCTAAAACATAGCATAATTAGATTTATGAAAGCTATTAAATGAGATGATTAGGCAAAAGATACACATGGGATAGTATCTCAGAAAATAAATATAAATAATATTTAAAGGAAACAAGGGTGTTAAATGAGAGTAAGCGACTAGCAAAAATGCCATAGGATTGACAGGCTACAATTTTGTCTATACTTAGATTTCTAAATGTGTAAAAATGTGCAACTGCTTTTATCTCATTCTATAGAGATTTATTACAATATCAATGATTGACAGAAAATACCAATTCGAAGTTAAGTCTAAGATGCTTGATACTCAGAAAGACAGTGATGTTATACTCAAGTACCTATGCTATAGAGTAATAGTATCACTAAGCTTTTCTTCTGGAGGGTTAAGAATATAAGTTTACAGACCAAAAATTGGAGAAAAAGAGGATAGCCAAATCTAAGTGATTTCCCAAATTTTCTGTTCAAGGAGATTATGGGGCTACAGAGGAAAGGGATTAAAGATATATAGTTGCCAAAGGAGAGTCATCTAGAAAGAAAACATTCTCTCAGGCTTTCGCAGAGAGTAGTGGTCAAGCAATGGCCGTGACTCATCCAGATGGCTGACACTGACAACAGTTCTACAAAGCACTGTATATGGTACCAAAGTAAATCCTGAGGGGATTTGACTCACCTTGGGAGATATGAAAGTTACATGTTTTCCTATACAGGTCTTGAGTAAATTTGCCCTAAACCACTCATCAGAAAAGTTTAACCACAAGGCATAAAACATAAAGCTAGACTAGTATGCTGAGCTGTAAAAGGCTTAAATCAATAGCTTCCAACATTGTCAGTTTTAACCAATAACCCACTGCAATTATGGAATATTGGATTATGTATACTACTACTTTCTCTTAGTTCAATGAGAAAATTTTTTTTATACTGATAATGATTAGAAAAATTACAACATCTGTACGCTGTGGTCCATGTATCTAATAGGAGATCAACAATATGCATTGTATCAAATTTTGGAAATATACTACTAACAAGTTTTGAAACTCTCACATTGTTATTTCTTATTAATAGTAATAAAACTAAAAAATAAAAATATATTTAAATAATACAGATTAAACAATAAAAGTAAAGATTCACACATAAACATATACACAGAGTAAATGAGCACTCAGAAAAAAATGTTCCATCAGTTATTCTTTATAATGACAAGTATTCATATTCCAACCCAATAAGCAAATTATAGACTAATCTTTTTCATGAATTATAATGCCAACATCCCGGAAAAGATAGTGATAAACAATATGGTGGATCATCATAAAACTCACACATCATGGCTGAATAGTCATTGTCACAGTGATGGAAAAGTAGTTCAGCATACAGCAATTATTAAGTGTGATGCATTACAGAAGTTAGATAATAATCTCAATAGACACAGGAAAATCCTTTGACCAAAATCCAAATCTTTAGTGATAAAATTACTGAAGAAAATCGATATAGATACAACTTAACTTAGGAGTAAAAGCTACTTATGTCAAATCTATCATTCCACTTACTTCATATTACAATTGAGAGAAACTGAATGTTTTCTCTCCACAAACACGAACAAGAGAAAAATATATCTGTATTTTATACCCTAAACAATACAAGGAAGACAATGATATGCAATGTATTTGTTTTAATTACTCTCTCTCATTGCTGTGACAAATACCCAACACTCAAAATAAGGGAAGCAAAGGTTTATTTAACTCACAGTTACTGGAATTTTCAGTCCAGCTGGCTCCAAGGCGGAGCAGCACATGGCAGAGGGCAAACGTTCATGGTAGCAGCTAAGAGCAACGGCACTGAGAGAGAGCTAGCAGCAGCTCAAGCTGCTAATTTCTCTTCCTTCCTTATATTGAAATGCAAATCACCTGCCCCAGGGGAGGTGCAACATCCGTTCTCACAAAAATCAATTACAAATTCCAAAATCTGTCCCATGACTACATGAGACTTTGGGGGGCCACCCATACACAAACCATAACAGTATTAATTATGTAACTATCTTATTAACCTGTTGTGAATCTGTCTCATTTATATTTCTTTCTCGTTAGAATTAATAAAAATTAAAAATAATTATATAATAAACAAAGACTTGTACCGTATCCTCTCTTGTTTAGACTTGACATTATACTTCAAAGCTACTGTGATTCAAATATCACGATACTGGTACACAAACACACACAAGGATCCGTGAAAGAGAACAGAAAATACAGAAAAAACTCCACATCCAGCTGTCTGCTTTTCAACAAAGGGCTCAAAAACATACATTGGAGGAAAGATGTCCCCCTTAATTAAGGACACTGGTAAAATGAGCTATTCACATACGCAAACTGACTCTAGAACCCTGTGTTTCATCCTGCCCTAGATTTAAAGTACATGAAGGAATTAAATGTTAGAATAGGAACACTTCACCTGTTAAAAGACAAAGCAGGTAAAACTCTTGAACTCACTCAGTATACACGGGAAAGATGTTCCAAACAAAATTTATGTTGTATTATTAAGAGTACACAAAATAGCCAGGCATGGTGGCTCACGCCTGTAATCCCAGCACTTGGGAGGCTGAAACAGGAGGATCGTTGCAAGTTCGAGACCAACCTGGGCTACAAAGTGAGCTTAAAGCCAGCCTGAACTGCACAGTGAGACCCTGCCTCAAAAATAGTCCACAAAATCAGGAAGTGGGAATGTGTCTAATTGAAAAGTTTCTGTACAGAAAGAGAAGTAACCAACAAAGTGAAAACAATAGCCTGCAGAACTGAGAAAAACCAGTTACCTGTATCTAAGGCATAGGATTTTATTTATATACTTTAAGTATCTATAATATATAAAGAACTAAAAATTTTCTATCTACCAAAAAAAGTAATAAAAACGGAAAAATGAAATAAACACATTTCATAGAAGTAAGAATGGTCAATAAGTAATGAATAAATGTTTAACATGATCATTAGAGTAATGTGAACTGAAAGAACAGGGGTCCTAATTTTTTTTAAATGAAATGATTACAAAAGTTGGGAAGGCTGCAAAAGAAAAGAAACACTTCTATAAATTCTGTTTAACCCAGCTATTCTTCTTCTATATCTTAGTGAAAAAGTTAAGCCCATCAACACATGCACAGTCACATATATAACAGCACAGTTCATAGCAGCAAAATCTTGGATACTCACTGTATATCTATCACTGGATGACTATGTAAAGAAAACATGACTTTTAAAGCATTTACACCCAATGGAGTATGAGCCTGCCTTAAGAAAGGAAATCTTGAACAATTCGTGAGGAAAAAAATTGAGAACACAATTTTAAATTAAATTAAATATATAATAAAATATAAAACCTCCCACATCATAGGTTTTCTCATATATAAAATCTCCAAAGTATAGATAAAAATGCATTATTGGAAATACGTTTAGAAGTATAGATAGATGTTTCTCAGTGTGGCAGGAGATCAAAAGATAGAGGAAGTTAGTGGAGAGAGAGAGGCAGAAGAGAGGATTAAAAAGGAATTGAAATATGTTATGTACCTATATGAAATCCACTCAAAAGTAGAAATTTAGGTATTAAAATTTATACTAATAAGAATTTTAGAAAAGAAACATTACAATGTATCTAATTATATGCAGTCTATGTTCATCATCTAATATATGTGTGAAGGTATATACAATAAAATATAAAACAGCAAAGACTATTGTCAAAAGAAAAATATGTATATATGCTTTATTTATTATAACTTCTCCAAGTTATTCACAATAGTGATGATCATAGTCTCAAACTTAAGAATTTTAAGTTCTTAAATTTTAATGTCTCAATTTCTTTGTGAGATAAAAACTGAGTAAAAAACTATCAAAACTACTCTCAAGCAATCTCACCTCCTTTTACAACCAATGTTTACTTTGGTTTCACCTCAAATCATATAAATCTTTTATCATTAAAACCAAATTTAACTGCCTTAGTTTATAGTGCATTAAGTGCTTTACATCAAAACATGAGTTTGAAAAGATGGTGCAATGTAACTGTGTATTGATCTTCTGGATAAATAGCACTGCATAAGACAGTGGACAGAGTCACAAAAAAATTCTAGAAAATGAGCACAAAAGTACAGAAATCAAAGAGAAAAGCCAGTCGCAGCTGTGGGTTATCTGAAACTTTCGAACTCTATAATGGTAAGCCAAGAAATCAAGGAGAAAATATACTCTGGGACATTACTGAAAATAAAAAGGTCTTACAGAAAGTCCCGTTAACATTTGATACCAATGTGGATGACAGTACGAGCAACGCTGCCGGTATTCCCCATCAAAATGCTCTCCCACATGAAGCTCACACACGTATCCCATCGTTCACGTCACTTTCTCAAGCAGTTAGTGCCACGATTATGTTGCGTTGTGGCTGCCTCAGAGCCTGACCCAATTTGAAGCAGCTAATCTTCACGTTCCCTTTAATTAGGGAGGAGCCAGAAGCTGCATCTGCTAGATCCAGTGAATTAGGTAGATGAGGGCACACACAGATGGTTGCAAAGCCAGTCTCTCTATTGGGTGGCAATTAGTGGCAGCATTCACCACATTTTTGCTATATCTTGCAAAGGCAGTTAGGAACGAAGAGTTCCAGAACTGCTTCACGTAGCGGTAAGAACAGCGGAATAACTACATCCAAAGCTAAGGAGAATATTTTGATGGAATTAATATCAATGTGACTTTTATTGTAATCTCGTGTTGTGTGTGCATACCTGAAGTAATGATGGTTTAAGAAATAGGAATATTTGAGGCCGGACAAATAGTTCAGCAGATTAAAGAACCTGCGAGTAAGCATAGGGGCCTGTGGTTCAGTCCCTGGGGCTTGATCCTAGCCCCGCCCTGGTGGAGTGCCAGAGATGGCCATGGACATTGAGAAAGGTGGTGCATACCTGTAACCTCAGCTCTTGGGAGGCTGTAAACAGGACTATTACTAGGAGTCTGATATAGTAGTGAGACTTTGAAAACCCTGTAGACCCTTCCCTAAAGGAGAAAAGACAGCCACTGGCATGCCTGTGTGGGTAGGGACCTTTCTGCCTGTCCATGCCCACCGGATACCCACCCACTCAAGCCCCAGCCGCCAGGGTGTGTGTAGGTAGAGATCATTGCGCCTGCACTTGCCCACTGTATTCCTACCCAGCTGACCCCAGCTGCCAGTGCATGTGTGTTGGTAGGGAACTTTTGCTTGCCCGTGCCCACCAGATACTTCCCTGCCTGGAGCCCAGCAAAAGGTTCTTAGAGATACTTTAGCAGTACCCAGATCCAGCATCTCCTGCGGAACCCTGCAGCAAATTTCCCTGCAGACCTTCACGCCTAATCCAGGAGCTGAACATCTTGCTAGAGGGGCACAGTGAGTTCACTTCCACCAGCAATACAAGCAAAAAGCAGACACATCCAGCCAGCACATTTGGACAAGTTTCAAACTTGGTTGATCTGGACCTCAATTTCACTGAGTGCTAACAGCATAACTTCAACAAAGATCTACACCAACAATTCAAAGGAGAGTGCTATACAAAATGACATAATCTCAGACCTCAAGTTCACCCAGAATAAATGCAGCAGACGATAGCATAGAAGAAACTAGAAATGACACAACTGAAACCTTGGAAATAACAGCATCTGGAGCAAAGAAAGAAATGCAGGTACATATAGAGGAACTCAATAAGAAATAACCTCTGAAGTTAAAAAAGAAATAAATCTCGGTATTAATAGTGTCTGAAGTAAAAAAAAAAAAATCCTATAGAGCAGTATAGAGGAAAAGAGATCAGAAATAAACTCTGGAGTAAAAAAGAAATATATGAATTAATTGCATCTGAAGTAAAGAAACAACTGCAGAACAATAGAGAGGAAATCAGATCAGAAATAATCTCTGAAGTATTAAAAAGAATGGATAACTATAATGAAAGAATTAAATGCTTCCAAAGAAGACATTCATAAAAAATTAGAGGAAAACAGAAAAGTGATGGAATCTTTGAATTAGCAATATAGGAAATAAATAGATTACTTGAAGCAGTTTCAAAGAGAGGACAGTAAAATCTCAATCACAAGCTGGCAACATCATATGAATGAAAGTGAAGATAAAGTTTCAGAAGTTGAAGACACAGTCACACCTAGTGAAAAGGTCAGAAAGGATCTCTTAAAAACAACCAGGATGTTCAAGATTTGCAAGACAATGCAAAGATGAACATAAGATTAAAAGGCAGCAATGAGAAAGGTGTCAATACAAATGATATAAAAAGAATATGGGCAGAAGAAATAGCAGAAAACTTCACGAATCTGAGAAAACAACTGTACATTCAGATAACTGAGGCATACAGAGCTCCAAATATCATCAACCAAACTAAAAATATACCCAGCAGAAGAATATACTAAAATTTTCTAGAGAAAGCAAACAGATTATATTTAAAGAAAAAGCCATCAGAACAATGGCAGATTTCGCTTCACAAACCATGAAGTCAAGAGCATGGAGCAGAATGCTTCAAGTCCTCTGGGAAAACAAATTCCAGCCCAGACTGCCATACCCTGCAAAACTCTCTTTCAAGTTTGATGGAGAAGTGAAATCATTCCACAACAAAGCACAATTAGAGAAATTTGAAATGAGAAAGCCAAGCCTACATAGGCTACTAGAAGGCATTTTAGAGAGGGACCAAAATGACCCAAACTCCACAAATGAGAAAAGAAAGAACCCACTAACTAGGGCAACCAATTAATTACAGGAGAAAAAGAGGAAAACAAAAGTAGGTTAAAAAATGTCAAACATAAGTCAATACATTACAATTATAGCCAGCAATATAAATGGACTTAATTATCCAATAAATAGAAGTAGAATGGTACAATAGATTTGGAAGCAAGACCTATTTTGCATACAGCATAGCAATTAGCAAAATATACTGTATGCAAGAAACACATCTAGCTCATAAAGAAATTCAAAGGCTGAAGGTCAAAGTATGAAAGACAATAAGGTTCTGCCCCAGAAGCTCAGCAGAAAGCAGGTGCAGCAATCATGCTTGCAGATAGTCTGAACTTCAAACCAAGACTGATCAAATGAAATAAAGATAGTCACTACATACTGGTCAGAAGAAAAATTCAAGACGAAGAAGTAACACTAATAAATATATACACACCCAACATTGGAGCACCGATATATATAAGACATAAAGTAATGGACATGAAAGTCTAATATCCAATACCACAGTCTTAACAGGAGACCTTA
The DNA here is from genome assembly GCA_004027025.1 of Myocastor coypus. Taxonomy (NCBI): domain Eukaryota; kingdom Metazoa; phylum Chordata; class Mammalia; order Rodentia; family Myocastoridae; genus Myocastor; species Myocastor coypus. The sequence continues at coordinate 83,870 of PVJA010002943.1, read as the reverse complement.
ACAAAACTTTACCCCAAAAAGATAGGTCAAGCAGACAAAAAATTAGCAAAGAAGTCACAGAACTGAACCACAACTTGGAACAACTAAACTTAGTGGACATATAAACATATTTCCACCCGACCACTTCTGAATACACATTTTTTCAGCTGCATGCAAAACATTTTGTAAAACATACCTCATACTAGTCCATAGATCATACTTAAGTATTGCACGAAAACAGAAATTATCCCATGAATATTATCTGACCACAGTGCAATTAGAGTGGAAATAAATAACAAAAAAACCCACAAAAACTCAGAAATACATAGAAATTAAGCAACACCCTCCTCAACAACCAATGAGTTATGAAGGATATTAAACAAGAAATGAAACAATATCTACAGTTTATTGAAAATTCAAACACAACCTACCGGAAAGTATGGGATGCAGTGAAAGCAGTTCTTAGATGGAAATTTATAGCTCTGAATTCACACATTAAGGACATTGAGTGGGAACAAATAAATACCTTAATGCTGCACTTCGATCATCTAGAAAAGGAAGAGGAAACCAAACCAAAAGCTCAAAGATGAGAGGAAATTATAAAGATTAGAACAGTGATTAATTCAATTGAGACAAAGAAAACCATACAATTAATGAAACAAAAAGCTAGTTCTTTGAAAGACTAAACAAAATTGATAAGCCCCTAGCTAACCTCATCAGAAAGAGAAACAACAATTCTCAAATTCAAGCAATAAGCAATGAAAACGGCATTACCACAGATCCGGTGAAGTTCCACAAGATCATGAGCAGCTGCTTTGAGAATTTTTACTCTCAAGGAAGTCAAGTGGCAACACTAATAAATATATACACACCCAACATGGTAGCACTGAGTATAAGACATGGATACCACAAATTAACAGGAGACCTTAACAAAGCTTTACCCCAAAAAGTTACACAGATGAAATGGACAAATTCCTACAAAGTTACACTTTACCAAAACTGAATCAAGAAGATAAAAGAACCCTCAATAACCCAATAACAGCCAATGAAATACAAAATGTAATTTAAAAAAAAAAAACCCTACCAACAACAAAAAGTTCAGGTCCTGATATATTCACAATCATATTCTACAAGAAATATACAGAATATATAATGCCAATACTCCTAAAACTCTTCAGTGAAATCGAACAGGAAAAATGCTCCCAAAAACATTCCTGGAGGCAATTATTAAACTGATACCAGAATCAGACAAAGATGCAACTAGGAAGACAACTACAGGCCAATCTTTCTAATGAACATAGATGCAAAAATCCTCAATAAAATCCCAGCAAATAAAATGTAACAAACCATTAAAAAGATTATTCACCATGACTAGGTAGGATTCATCTCAGGAATGCAAGGGAGGTTCAATACATGCAAATCTATAACTGTAATATACTATATCAAAGGGCCAAATAAAAAAAATGACATGATCATCTCAATTAATTCAGAAAAATCTTTTGACAAAGTCGAACAGCCATACATGCTCAGAGTTATACAGAAAATTGGAACAGATGGCCTCTACTTCACTGGATAAATGCCATCTATGACAGTCCAACAGCTAACTTAATTCTGAATAGGGAAAAGCTGAAGTCTCTTACTCTCAGAGCTGGTATAAGACAAGGATGTTGTCTATCACCAATCCTATTCAATATAGTTTGGGAATCATTAGTTACAGCCATTATACAAGAGAGAAATAAAAAGAATAAGAATAGGTAAAGAAGAAGGTAAGCTATCATTATTTGCATATGACATGATAGTCTGCTTGGATGACCAAAAAAAAAAAAAAAATTCAAACAAGAAGCTACCAGAATACCCAAATTGGATAGCATAGCAGGATACAAAGTAGCATTTTTCTACACAGATAAGAAACTCACTGAGAGAGAAGTTAGAGAAACAATACCTTTTACAATAGCACCGAAGAAAATGAAATATATAGGAATTAAACTAACTAAATCAGTAAAAGATCTTTTCAATAAAAACTACACTACTGTGAAAAGAAGAGATGCTATAGGATTTCAGAAAATGGAAAGATATTTCCTGCTCTTTGATGGGAAGGACGAACATTGTGAAGATGTCCATCATCCTTAAATTGTTTTACAGAAATAATGCAATCCCTATCAAAATACCATCAACATACCTCACAGAACTGGAGAAGTCATTCCTAAAATTTATGCAACCAAAAATGAACTATAATTGCAAAGACAATTCTGGGCAACAAAGATAAGGAAGGAGGCATTACAATTACTGAATTAAGTTACACTACAAATCTACAGTGATAAAATCAGTGTGATGTTGGCAAAAAATAGACCTGAGGATCAACTGAATAGATTAGAAGATACAAAAGCAAATACAAACACATTCAGCCACATTATCTTTGACAAAGGAGCTGAATATGTTTACTGGAAAAAAGATAACCTCTTTAACAAATGGTAAGGGAAAATCTGGCTTTTGACATGCCAATACCAAAAACTTGACCCAGGTCTATAACTATCTACCAAACCAAAGTAAAAATGGATTACACATCTAAATATTAAAAGAGAAATGCTAAATCTCCTGGAAGAAAAAGTGGAAGGAAGTCTTAAAGTCATTGGGGTAGGAAAAGAGTTCATGAGCAGAAGTCAAAATGCACATTTAGGGCTGAGGTAAAAGTGCCTGACTGGCAAGTGCAAGGTCATGAGTTTGAACCCCAGTCCCACAAAAACAAAAAAGAGCACATTTAACACTTGCAGGAATGAATAACTGGGACATCCTCTGGCTGAGAAGTTTTTGCACATCAAAAGAAATTATCAACAGAGTAAAAAGACAACCCACAAATTTTGAAAAAAAATTAACTAACAAGTATTCAGGCAAACATCTTCTATCTAGAATTTATAAAGAAATAGAAAACAATAGGTCCCAAAATGCAAAGACCCAATCTAGATATGGGCATCTGAGATGAACACACACTTCTCAGAGAAAGAAATTTTAAAAGCCTATATATAAATACACGAAGAAATGCTCCACATCACAAGTCATTCGTGAAATGCAAATTAAAACACTTATATACCATATCACAAAGAATGGCTACCATAAAGAAATCAACCAACAGCAAATGTTGAAGAGGCTGTGGCGAAGAAGGAATCATCCTCCGCTGCTGGTGGAAACGCAGACTGGTGCAACCATTATGGAAAGCAGTGTGGAGACTCTTTAAAAAGCTAGAACTGGAAATCTCATTCAATACAGTTATCCCCCTACTTGAAATTTTCCCAGAAGAACTGAAAACATCAGATCATAGTGATATCTGTGCACCTATGTTTATAGCAGCACAATTTGTGATAGCCAAATATTGGAAACTACCAAAATACCCATCATCTAAAGAACAGCTGAAAAAGATGTGATTTCAATGGAGTATTACTCAGACATAAGAAATGATACACTAGAAGACTTCATATATAAGTGGATGTATCTTGAAGATATACTCATAATGAAATAAGCCAGACCTACATGTGTAAATATCGCGTACTCTCCCAAGTGTAAGAACTGAAATGAAAAACTAAAAATGGAAAGGCATATCACAGATGAATGGAAATTAAGAACTTAAGGGTTAAGCACTGAGGTGTTTGCAAGCAGAAAGGATAGGAAACATGGCAGGATCAAAACCATGCACTTATATACACAGAATGAAGGAGACAATGGTCATAAGAACCTCTAGCATGCTCTTCACACTGAGGATAACCATGTTTGACACTAAAACTATACTTAGAATGCCTGTCATTCCAGTGTTTTAGATGTGTGCTGCTTCAAATGTAATTTCAGTTATTGCTATACTCTCTCTTAAGTAAATGGTTATTTTTCTTTGTTTGTTTGTTTAAGAAAAAGATGGTATTAAAAGAGAGTAAAAGACAACGAAAACCGCCATAGGATTTACTGTTTACAATTTTGTATATGCTTAGATTTCTAAACATCTGTGTAAAAATGTGTAACTTATTTTATCACATTCTATAGGGATTTATTAGAATATCAATGATTGATGGAAAGGCCGAACGCAAGTCTAAGATGTTTGATACTCAGAAAGGCAGTGAAGTTAATCTTAAGTACTTATGTTATAGAGTAATAGCATCACTAAGCTTCTCTACTGGAAAGTTAAGAACATAACATTACAGACCAAAAATTAGAATAAAAGAAGGCTATAAGGATAGCCAATATTTTGGCCCTAGGCCTTTAAGGTCAGTGAGGACTCAGGACATAAGAGAACCTGCGTTATAACATCCTATAACTCAGTGGTGTGCCAAATTTTCCGCTCAAGGAGATTATGGGACCACAGAGGAAAAGGATAGATGATGTATAGTGTGCCTAAGGACAGTCATCAAGAGATAAAACATTTTCTCAGTCTGTCAGAGAAAGCAAATTGGTGAAGCAATGGCCATGACTCATCCAGACGGCTGACACTGACAACAGTTCTACAAAGCAGTGCACATAGTTGCAAGGTAAATCCTGAGGGAATGTGACTCACCTTGGGAGATACAAAAGTTACATGTTTTGTTATACAGGTCTTGCTTTAACCTGCCCTTAACCACCCACCAGAAAAGTTTAACCAGAAGGCATACCAAAACTAGACTAGTATGCTGAGTGGTACAAGGCTTAAATCAACATCTTCCAACATTGCCAGTTCTGCCAATAACCCACTATGGTTATGGAATATTACACTACGTATACAACTACTTTCTCTTAGTTCATTGGGAAGAAATTTTTTGTAAATAATGATTGGAAAATTATCATGTCTGCATCCTGTACTCTGAATAACCACTACAGAGACAACAATATGCATTGTATTAATTATTGGCAATGTACTGATAATGTATTTTGAAACTGTCTCTTTGTTATTTCTTATTAAAAGTAATAAAAAATACAAAATACAAATAAAATGAGAGAAAATAAATTTATAATTAACATTATTACAAAAGTTAATAGTTTGCATGTCTTAATACTCTAATTTTAAAATAAAACTTAATGAATCAGTTAAAATACAAAAAGAAACAAAGAAAGAGAGCAATAATTGAAATGATTTATTTTATTTCAGTCCTTTAAGTTTTACAAATGTTTCTTAAAATTAGCGAGCTTTCACGAGAACAGGCACATAATAATCTAACAGTGATCTAGAAGTATTGTATTTGAAACAGGACATACACAATGATGGTGTATATTTATCCCTGATTCAATTGTTCTATTTTTGATGATGCTGTAGGATGCAGGCATTTTATAAACATTTTTCTTCTCAGATAATCTTGTGGGAAGAAAAATAACATCATTTAATAAAATTAGGCATGATGAAATTTTGCAAATCAGGCATTCATACTAACAAAGGAAGACTGGGCGTATAATTTACCAAAACATGCAGAGTTCTACTTTAACCTGCTATCTTTCAACATAAAAATAATTATGCAATGGGACGCATGCAGTCCTCTGTAAAAGCCATGTCAACAGTTCATACTCTGTATGAAATTCATGTCTAACAATGTCAGTTATGATGATATATTGCAATTATATTTGGAAGAGAGAGAGAAGAAATTGCGTGCACTCAGAAAAGTACCCAAAAAGAGCATTTTAAAATATTAATGTCTGTGGCCCGGGCATAGTGACGCACACCTGTAATCCCAGCACTTGCGAGGCTGACGCAGGAGGATAGGTGTGAGTTGGAGACCAGCCTGGGCCACAAAAGTGAGCTCAAGGCCAGCCTGAACTGCATAATGAGACCCTGTCTCAAAAAGACAAAAAAAAAAAAATGAATGTTGGTTGCTTATTTGTATCTTTCACATTACTATTTGAACTTCTATTATTTTTTCCTGTTTTCCTAAACTTTTTTAAGGAGTATTAATGAGATTTTAATAAAATTTACCAATAAACATAAGGCGGGTACATGAAAAGAATGTATTTAGAATACACAGCTTATCATAAAGAATAAATAATTTGAAGTAGAGCTTATATATACTATTTACAATACCAGCCATTGTTTTTCTTGTTTTGCATATTTGTGCAAATACTTTTGAGAAGTGATTTTTTTTTACTTTAGACTCCTTTTACATAACAAATACTTTATTTCAATAAAAAATAAGGTATGCTTCCTTGTACTTTAAAACACAGAAATATAATGGCCTCTTCTTTCTGACACAATTCACCTTCCTGCCAGTCCACTGGTGCATTTAATCTTGGTCTATGTACTGTATGTTTTAAAAGCGGCATTTCTTATTCCATTTAAAACATTCTTTGTAAAACTTCTCAACACGGCTTTCAAAGTAAATGATTAAGCCAATCCATCATGTATACTAAGGTGACTTCGGTTGATAGCTATGAAGGAATCATAGTTTACACTTTGTAATATAAACTAAATGGTTGATTGGGTTCATTTTTCTCTGGTTCACTAAGCCAGAATTTATCACTTTTTCCTTCCTTCTCCTTGTCACTGACAAGGAAAAAGCCAAGAGATTTAAGTTGATATCCAACGCTTTTGTTATATTTTTAGAACAAGCACAAGTAAATAAGATGCTAAATAAATTCAAACTATTTATTTCATTCTTAGTTTAAGTAGCCTATTTTTTAATTGATGAAGAGTTCCAGAAACTGAAGATGATAAACATCCAATGAGGCCTATCAACAATGATCCTTTCATTAAAGATTATTGGTTGTTATTTAATAATATAACAATATGATATAATTAAGAAATATTACTCATCCCTTTTAAAAACATTTGTATCCATCTTGAATTTTGAAGATACACCATTGCATTAAATAGTCCCCTAGACATAATCATGCATTTTCTATCCTGCTAAGATTTTTGAGTAAAGAATAACTTTTTTATATATAAAACTGAAGATATCATGCATGTAATAGAAATCAAGAGGAACTATCAATATAATTCAGAAAGGGCAAGTGATGAATGTGCTTATTAAACTCAATTGTAGAAACTTGATGGGGTTGTGAGCTACCTAAGGGGTTACTAAAACTCACTTGCAGGTGTGCGTGGGTCATGTCAGCAGTGCTTTAGATGCTGTGTGAGATCCCAGCCCAATCCACTCTGCCACTGGCTTATTGCTCTCCTTCCCCACAATCATGAACTTAACAAACAGAAAAGACTGACTTGATCCTTTCAGACAGCAAGACCAAGACAATGAAATCTCTTAGGCAGGAACAAGTTGAGAAGGCCAGGTAAAGAAGGGAGCATGGTGGGTGGAAATAGAGAGTACGGTGGGGAAGGAGGAAAAAAGAAAGATGACAGATGTTGGAGTATACAAATATTAATTAGACATTGATGAGGAAGTTTGACTTTATCTTAATGCAAAGTGAAAAGGCTTGAGGTTGAAAACAGAAATGTGACCTTAAGTCAATAAGTCATGAGTCTAACAACAAAGTCGGAAAATCAATTAAGAATGTACTGGATGGTCATACTGCTGATTTCCACTGGCCTATTAAAAGGAACAGTTAATGCTTCATTGTTTTCTTTTTACTTTTTGATATGCATTCTTATATATGGTAATCTAAACAACTAATCTGAAGACAACAATATGCATTAAAACAACCATTGTTGAATTTGTATCATTTTGCTCAGTGAAATTCTGTATCTTTTTTGTTTTGTTTTGTTTTTTACTTTTTTATTTTTGCATTTATGTATTTGGTACAGGGTCTCACACAGCTCAGACTCATGGTGATCCTCTTGTTTTCAGCCTCCCCAGCACCTGGATCACAGGTGTGTACCACCACACCTCAACTTATTTGCCTGGCTCAGTGTACCCTGGGGGCGGGACCAGCAAAGAACGTGGAAGTGGGGATCAAATGCCTATAATCCCGGCTGTTGAGAGACTGAAAAAAGGAGGACCCCTTATGAGTTCCAGCTGTGTAGTGAGACCCTATGCCAAATGCATTAAATAAATAAATAAATAAATAAGATAAGGGGTTTATTTAATGTATTACACCACAGAGTGCTAGAAGACATCACTCTTCTATCACACAAAAGATTCTTATCAAGGCAGTAAAACAACCCAAAATACAATCTAAAGTTAAAATGAGGCAATACTGTGACAAATAATTTTTATTGGGACAAATAGCAAATATTGCTCAAGCGGGTCTAGGAATGAGCAATGATCATAGGCAAACGTGGTGCGCATCATTAACCTGTGCATGTCACATACAACTAGCGTGGCCCAAAGTAGGCCTTATTTTGTCAGAGATTGACATAGGTGAAAATAGCTAAAACTCTCAAACATTTCATTTCACCTCTCTGTATTCAGCAGAAGACATATATCCACAAAACTACTTGTGCACAAATACTCATAGTAGCTTTAACAATACTCAAAATCAGTTGGAAATCAAATCCCATTGACTAGCGAAGTTAAGCAAAATTTAATGTATTTGTAGAATGAAGTTCTGTCATGCAAGAAATGTTGAATCTCAGAGTAATTATTTTGAAGGAAAAGTAAACACTATGAATTTACATAAAGAAATTTCTAGAAAATTAACACTAACTTAGAAACCTAAAACATATGTTTGGGAGTAGTGAGGGCAGAGACAGCTAATAAATATGAGAGGGCAAGAAGTTTTGGGGGATGACGACACTGTTCAGTGTCTGGATTGTGGTGATGCTTTGCAGTTGTTAAGGTTGGTACTAAACGATGAAACTGAAGGTTATGTATTGGAGTTCAGTGAAATTCAAATGCCATATGCAGATAGATAGATAGATAGATAGATAGATAGATAGATAGATAGATGGACGAACAGACAGAAAGACAGACAGACAGACAGACAGACAGACAGACAGACAGACAGATAGATAGATAGATAGATAGATAGATAGATAGATATGAGAAAAATAACAATAAAACAGAAGTTCAAAACAAGCTGGTAGGGAAGTAACTAAAATAATTGACGTATTTCATTTTGTTATCTTCACAAAAGTTACTCAGAGTACAAGTTATTGGCACAAAATATTGTCTTAACAACATTAGCTCAAAATTTCATTCCAATGAACTAAGAAAAATGAGCTGCATACTTCACGGACCTGGAAAAATCATCCTTAAAATTCATTTGGAACCAAAAAAGACCCAGAATTGCAAAGATATTCCTGGGCAACAAAGGTGAGGCGGAAGGCATTACAATTCCTGATTTAAAAATTATGCTACAGAGCTACTGTGATAAAATCAGCGTGGTACTGGCAAAAACATAGACCTGAGGATCAATGGAATAGATTACAAGATGCAGAAGTAAATACAAACACACACAACCACCTTATTTTGGCAAAGAGTTCAAACATGTTTACTGGAAGAAAGATAGCCTCTTTAACCAATCGTGCTGGAAAAACTGGCTCTCCACATGTCGAAAACTAAAACTTCATCCAGGTCTATCACCATGCACTAATCTAAAATCAAAATGGATTAAAGATCTAAATATTAAAAGAGAAACCCTAAATCTCCTAGAGGAGAAAGTCGGATTTAATCTTACAGACATTGGGGTAGGCAAAGAGTTCGTGGACAAGAATCAAAACGCATGTTTAATACACCGAATAATCAAAAAATGGAACCTAGTCTGGCTGAAAATTTTTTTCATGTCAAAAGAAATTACCAACGGAGTGAAAAGACAACCCACAAATTTTGAAAAGATTTTAACTAATAAGTATTCAGACAAAGGTCTTCTATCTGGGATTTATAAAGAACTAAAAACCATTAGGGTCCCAAAATTCAAAGATCCAATCCAGAAGTGGGCATCTGAGATGAACACACACTTCTCAGAGAAAGAAATTCAAGAAGCCTATAAATACATGAAGAAATGCTCCACATCGCTAGCCATTTGTGCAATGTAAATCAAAACAACACTTAGATACCATCTCACCCCAGAAAGAATGGCTATCATAAAGAAATCAACTAGCAACAAATGCTGGAGAGGCTGTGGGGAAAAAGGAACGCTTCTCCACTGCTGGTGGGAATGCAGATTCGTGCCACCATGATGGAAAGCAGTGTGGAGACTCCTTAAAAAATTAGAGCAGGAAATCCCATTCAATCCAGCTATTCCCCTACTGAGAATTTTCCTATAATAATGGAAAATACCATATCATAGCGATATCTGTACATCTATGTTTATAGCAGCACAATTTGTAATAGCCAAATCTTAGAAACAACCAAAATGCCCATCATTTGAAGAATACTTGAAAAAAATGTGGTATTTTCATAAAATGGAATACTATTCAGGTATAAGAAATGATAAACTAGAAGACTTCATATATAAATGGACATATCTTGAAAGTATACTCATTAGTGAACTAAACCAGACCTACATATGCAAATATTATATAGTCTCCCTAGCTTAAGGACCCAAAAGAAGAAATAAATTAATAAATAAATTTTGAGTGGCACCAGGAATCAATCTCAGGACCTTGCATTTTCTGCAGTCCCAACCCATATAATGTTTTTTAGAAGAGTGACTTAAATTCAAAATGCAATTGGAAGAGTTAAAAAAATTAATGTTTATTGAAGGTGTTAGTGTTTGTTTCATCAGTCTTATATACCTATATCTGTTGAACTATACTGATTTGATGATGGAAATATGTAATGTAATCATTGTTAAATTTTTCTTGTCTTGAAATTCTGTACTATATGTACCATTGTCACTGTTTTACTTTCTGCTAATTTTACTCTTAAAAACATAATAAATAATTAAAAAAATAAAAATAGATAAAATCAGAAACAAGAGAAGGATGTCCATGATCATGACTTCTACTCAATATAATTCTGAAAACTTTAGCCAGAGCAATTAGACAAGTGAAATAAAGAAAAGGAATAAGAAAAGGACAGAAATAATTTAAATTCTATTTCTTTGCAAATGACTTTATACTTTACATGGAAGACCTAAAATCTCCACCAATACTTCTAGATTTAATAGATAAATCGAGTAGCTTAGTTGGCTGCAAAGTCAACACATAAAAATCAATACCATTCTTGTACACAAGCACCAAAAGCACGGAGAGAGAAATCAGGGAAGTCACACACTTTACAATATCAGTCTAAGAAATAAAACAAAACATTTATGCTTTGAATGTTATAGTGCTCTGAAAAAAGAGATTGATCAGGACATCAGAAAAATAGAAAGATGTCCCTTACTCACACATAGGAAGAACTAGCATAGCGTAATTGAACTTAATGCCAAGTCTGTTACACAGATTTAATGTAATCAAAATCAAAATACCATTTTCATATGTCACAGGACTAGATGAAAAACATTCCTAAAATTCATTTGGAACCAAAAGAGAATAGCAAAAACAATTCTTGGCAACAAAGATAAGGCAAAGGGCACCATAGTCCCTGACCTGAAATTGTACTGCAAAGCTACTGTGACAAAATCAGCATGGTATTGGCAAAAAACAGACTGGAGGGTCAGGGAACACAATATATGGTATAGCTACATCTCCAAATGCGCTCAGCTACCTTATATTTGATAAAGGAGCCAAATATACTCACTGGAAGAACGACAACCTCTTTAATAAATGGTGGTGGAAAAACTGACTTTCTACATACTGAAGCCTACAACTAGACCCATGTTTATCGCCATTCCCTAAACTAGAGTCAAAATGGATCAATGATTTCCAGAAGAAATCATTAACAGAATAAAAATGCAACCTAAAGAGCGGGAAAAAATTACAGTGAGCTATCTGTCCGCAAAGGACTTAGTACTCAAACACATAAAAAATTGAAAAATCATGTCCCTGAAATTCAAAGACCCAATCTACAGTAGGCATCTGCGATCATTTTCCATTTCTTAGGTGAAAGTGCACAAATGGCAAATAAATACATAAAAAAAGGTTCGAAATCATTGGTTATTTGAGAAATTAAATTAAAATGACACTGAGATTCCATTTCACCCCATAAATAATGGATATCATCAGGCAATCAAATAAGTTCAAATGCTCGTTGTGCTGTGGGGAAAAAGGAACCCTTCTCCACTGTTGGTCAGAGCGTAGACTGGTGAAGCCACTGTGGTGATTAGTGTCAAGATTCCTTATAAAGTTAGGGTAAGAGGTTGCAGTTGACCCTGCTGTTCTCCTTCTTGATATCTTCCCAGAAAAACTAAAAACATCACATCACAGTGATATATGTGCACCCATTTTTATAGCAGTGCAACTTGTCACAGGTAAATCTTGGAAATAACCCAGTGCCTATAACTGTAGAATGGATGAAAACGTGGATTTAAAAAATATTTTTTAGAGTTCTACTCATCCATACATAAAGATAAGTTTAAGATTTCTTTACATAAGTGAATGCAACTCAAGACCACAGTCATACATAGGTAAAACTAAATTGGAATCACACATACACATATTATATTATTTCTGCCCTGGTTTCCTCTATATGTTTCTGTAGTTGTTTTCCAGTTTGGAGTCTATTAGCTTATGTATTTCTTTTTTGACTTGACATGTTATCTCTGATCTGAGTTGCTCTATACGTTTCTTCACTTGCCTGTTTATCTCAGAAGCTATCGATTCAGAGATTTTGTCTGCATGATTCCCACTTTATTGTATGGTAGTGTCTCCTGTATCTGTTACAGGTAGGTTCGGGACCAGTTTGTTCCTTGTCTGTATCATGCTGTATAGCAGTGCCCTTTGGTGCAGGACTGCATTCCCACGGGTTAGTCGTTCAGTCTGGGCTTCTGGGTCAGCTGAACTGCTTTTACCCCTGGGGAGGGAGGTTTCACTCACCTGGGGGGCCTTGCTGGCAGGTAGGCTAGGCTTGCATCAGGAAGGAGGTCTAACTCAGATGGTGGACCTGATGCTGGATAGGCTATGCTTGTATCTGGCTGAAGCTGTGAGTCACATGTTGGGCCTAGCTACTAGATCTGGTGCTCTCACAGTCTGCCAGAGGAAGTCTTACATGGCGGGCCTGGTGCTGGATAGGCTGCACTCAAGGTGGACCAGAGGAAATCACAGGCAGGCAACAGGAGGTCTCTGGTGGGCTGGGCTGGAGTCCTCAGGTTGGCAGCCTGGGTCTTCAGGCAGCTGGAGACGTCTGGCAGGTGGGCCCGAGTGCTCAGGAGTGCTGGCTGGAGACATTCACTTGTTCCTGATTTTAGAGTGAGTATATTCTGTTTTTAACCATTTAGTAGGATGTCAGCTGTTAGTTTGTCATAGGTTACTCGTCAAATTAAGGTAAAATCCATATATTCCAGTTTTCTGTAGGTTTTTAATCAAGAATGGGTATTGGGCTTTGTCAAAACATTTTTCTGCATCTATTAAGATAATAATGTGAGTTTTGTCTTTGGTTTTGTATATATGTTATACTATATTTATTGGTTTGTGTATGTTGAAACATCCCTGCATCACTGGGATGGGATGATTTTTTAATATCCATCATTATACAAGGTATAGTTGTTGATTAGTTGTGTCAACTTGAGAAATTTAGACGCTTCATTAAATTTGCTCAGCAGTTCTACGCTATGGTGCAGCAGACCTCTCCTAGGATACCTCTTTCTTGTAGACGATATGAAAGGGGAATTAGGAAAGACAGATAGGCTTCCACTATTCATAGATACTCCAGTCTCGGCCTTCTACTTAGATGTCATCTCCTGGCTTCTTGAGCAGTTCCTTTGGCTTGTACCTTAAATCGTAATTAAGTTTTGCTTCCACAGAGGAAGGTAAAAATTTATTTTCCCGACTTTCTTCAACATAGGTCATTGGGCACAACCTGCACCCTGTCAATAATATTCAACTGATTTAGATATTGATTTAGAATTTTTTTAAAGCATGAAATGCTTGACAAGTTGGCATGTCATCCTCAAACAGGGGCCATGCTAATCTTCTCTGTGTCAATCCAACTGTTCTACTTGTGCTGCCAAAACCAACACAGGATAGTTTGCATAAGGAAGTAAAGCTTTGCAAGAATATCCTCCAATGAAAAGGTGTGTGCAGCCTAGAGGTAACTCTATGGCGAAATTAGTTTTCTTTCTGTATTCTTTTTAAAAGAAAGGCCTACAGGGTGTTCAGGGTCTCACTAGTAGATCGGACTCCTAGTGTTCCACCTTTTTACAGGCTCCCAAGAGCTGGGATTGCAGGCCCTCACCCCCAAGCCCAGTCTCAGTTGCCCTCTCAGGGCGCCCCGGAGACAGGGCCGGCACGGCTAACCTGGGAATGGAACTCCCATCCCCTGCAGGTGCAGAACTACTTATCCTGTTCTCTGTCTTGAAAATCTGACATCTGTTACTCAATAACAAGAGTGTGGGTACTGCTGTGTCTAGACAATTATCAGGACAACCTTTGTTGGACAAGGCAGCCAGGATGATCTAGGCACTTGTCCTTTATAGCAAACCTCTAGATCTGGTTCTTCTGACTGTCAGTTGACTGTTTCATATACTTTAATGGATTTTTTCTTTCTCTCTTTCCATTTATTTATTTATTTATTTATTCCTCTCTATTCTCTCTCTCTTCTCTTTTCTTCTCTCTTCTTCTCTTCTCTTCTCCTTCACTTTTTCTTTCTTTCCCATTGTATTTTCATTGCTTAAGTTGAAGAGTATTGGTTGATACAATGAGGTGCTTTGGAGAGGCAATTAACTTGTCCAGAGACTTCTACGATGGATGGAAGAGCCAGAATAATTTCTATAGCACCAAAATATGTTCTCTTACTCACTCGTATTTTTCTCACATTTCAGTATCATGGCTTTACATTTCATTTCATATGAATCTTATTTTACGACCTCTTCCTTCTTCCCCACTCACTTGTAAATCAAGTTAAACTTTTATATTCTAACAGCCACTTGATATTTTTGTTACTTGAAAACTTCAGAGCTCATAGTTATTTCAAAATTGTTTCCCCATTTCAGCAATTAGGAAAAAAGAATAATGCAGTAAACAAGCTAAGCAAAAACAAAAGCAGTGATGGATGAGCAAATTACCAATTAACTAATTATCAGTAGTTATAATTTGTCTTCACTGACATGCTGAGACAGGCATGATTGGCAAATGGAATGTGAAGGAAAATACAATCCATTTAGTGCTTTAATAGAAAAGGCAGATCAGACATACAAAGAGGATTCGCTATCAATATAAACTCCTGTGCTTTTGTCCTTTGCCCTGCAGATATATATCAAAAGGAGTAAACGTTTGCTTTTCAAAATGTAAAGGTAGGGGTTTTTCCTTTAGATTTTTAGGATTAAAAACTTAATGAGCAAAGTTCTGTGCATTTACCAAAGGAACTTAGAAATTCTATCCAAAATTATTACCAAATAAGAACATCAAAATGATTCAAAAGGGAAATTGTGTTTTCCCAATGCATATTTATTAATACCTAAAACACTAGTTAGCCTGGGGCTATACTTGTACTGCACAATGCATATATATATATGCATATATATATACATATATATATATATATATCAGTTTCTCATGCAATCAAAGATGTATTTAATGTGTGTGTGTGTGTGTGTGTGTGTGTGTGTGTGTATGCATGTTTCAGAATATAGATGTAGAAGAGAATAAAGCCAATATGCCAGAGCAACACTTTACAAGTAGAGGTGAATCTAATCAAATCTGTAATAACCATACAATAAGGTATTAATTGTTTACTGTAGTATTTTTAGAGTTTAGCCTCAATCAAAAGATATTATTTTAGAGCATCAACTTTTATATATTTCTATAGAGAGACCCTATTAGTCTCAATTATATAATTATGCAAAACAACTCACCAAAAATTTCCTGTTTGAATATACAGAATAATGACTGTATGTGGTAAAAATAAAAAACACAAGCAACGGGTTACTTATAAGCATTGTTTTAGTGATAGAAATTCAACATCTGCCTTTTCATGCTCATATTCATGCTGGATCCAAAAATAAATATAATAAACCAAATAATGTTGATTAAAATTTTGTCACAATTCATTTATTTACGCAACTAAAGGACAGCATGCTCCATAGAATAAATCACAGCTGTAAAAGCACAGGATAGACCCTATGTTATGATGCCCTGCCCTATCCTTTCCTCACCTTCATACACTTTATGTAATTAATTTATTCAGTGTGGATAAACTGAAAAACTCACATGCTCATGGCCTACAATACACAGGTATACTTTAAAAAGATTTTATAATTCATTGTTGTGCCATTAATATGGTCTAGTCCTTAGATAATTTCCTGAAACATCTGGACTTTCTCAAAGTTATTTTATTTCCCTGAGTAAGCACTTACCATGTAGTTCTTAAATTAATAAATGATGAATTTCAAAGAATGCAATATTGGAAATATAACTAACTTCAAGTGGAACTTACTTTGCCTTACATAATTCTAATTTTATGTTGAAGTTGAAGTTAAAGGTGTTCACAGAATCATCTGAAATCTTACCAAATGAGTAATGAATATCATAGGTTTTCAATATATTTTAAGTTTAAATTAACTAAATATATATTAGATGAGATCAAATTTTGTTCATTTACTTCAGGTTGTTTTTCACAAATCTAGGCAACACTTCAACATTGCAGCATGAAAAAGATTTAGACAGAACATCACAAGCACAAGCAGCAAAAAATATACAGATTCCATTGGACTACAAAACTCTGCAGAGCAACAAGAGTATTTGTTGTGGGGAAACAACCAATGAAAAGAGAGAAAATATTTACAGTGTATTCATCAAATCAGAGAACAATGTTCAACTACATAAGAAAGTTAACATCTCAATAACCAAAATCCCAATAGTATGATTTCAGAGTGAGAAAATGATCTGAACAGACATTTTTCAGAAGAACTTATGTAAATGGCCAAGAGCGATATGAAAATTTCTCAGCATCGCTAAGCACCAGGGAATGCAAATCAAAGTACAAAAAAAGACTGGAGGTGTAAAGCTTAGGTGTATATCATATTGTTAATATATGCATGGCCCTGGGTTCATTTTCTAAACAAAAAGGATAAAAGGAAAATGAAGCAAACCCTAAAGTGCACATATTGGGGTACCACCATAACTAACTCCAATGAGAACTGGTATTCTCAAAAAAACAAAGCTTAGCGGAACTTGGAAAGATATGTAGAAAACGTAACTTTTATATATTATCATACAGTAGAACAAGTAGAAGTAAAAGAAATCAAAGAGACAGAGACAGAGACAGAGAGTGACAGAGACAGAGACAGAGATAGACAGAGACCTATCCTGCAATTTACTTGTTTTCTATTTTACTAGTGGATATATATCAAAAAGAAATCAGACAAGTACGCATCAATATAGCTGTTCTTCCAGATTTAATGCAGCATATATTTTTGCGGCCAAGGTATACATTAAGCATGAGTATTCATTAATAGGGGTGGATAAAAAATGTGAAAAACAATGAAATTTTTTATTCAGCCATCAAAACTCAAACTCTTGTCATTTACAGTAACATGGATAGAAAAGAAAAATTTTACACTGCTAAATAAAATAGACATCAAAAGACAATGTCACATATTTAGAAGCTAAAGAAAACAGATTTCATAAAAGCAGAATAGAATAATAATGGCTACTTGAATGTGAGAAGGGGTGGGGTTGATAGAGGTTGAGTGATACAATCCGAGAAGTCAATTCTAGTGTTCGGCAACGTAACACAATGAGTACAGCTTACAACAATGCATGTGTTTAATGATGAACAAAAAAGAGGAGTTGGTTTATAACATCAAAAAACCATATTTTAAAAAAGCCTAGTTTTCTGATTAAGTTGTTACACATAAAAGAAGTTTCACATATATAAACACTTATAATTGTCATGGATCGATTAAAATTTTAAGAAATTTAAAATGAATAACTTGAGGATGTTGGTTTGCATGTTCCAACAAATTTATGAACAAAACTGATGCTAAGGAAACACATCAGGCAATCAGGAATGTTTATTAAAAATTTTAAACTTCAGTTTAAACAAGGTACTGCAATGCATAAAAAAAGAATGAAGTTAACAGCATGCAAAGTTATTACCTATTTTAATTAAATGTGACATTATTTTCTCATGTGATTCTAGATTTTTTGAGTGTTTTTCATTTTATGACTCCTAAGAAAATATCATATATCCATATAAATTTTATAGTTGAAGAACATTTCTCTGAATCTTACTTAGAACTTATTTGAGAAAAAGTATTGGAGATTTTTTTAAAGTTTCTTAGAAAGACATAAAGGGCACATCTGTCTCAACTATGCAAATATAATGAAAAGAAAACTATCCCCAGATGGAAGTAGGTTCAATGGAAAACAAGCTTAGAAGATATTTTACTTTACATCATATGAGAAAAGAAAACTAACTCCAATAAGCTATTTATAACTTGTCATGAGACCAAAAATTCATTATTAGGGTGTCTTAGTTCCTCTTCTCTCGTTGCTGGGACAAATACCCGACACTCAAAATGAAGAAAGGAAAGGTTTATTTAGCTCACAGTTACTGGAGGTTTCAGTCCATATTCAGCTAGCCCCAGACTGAGTGGAACAGGGCAGAGAGCATCCAGTTCATGGTGGCGGAACAGCAACAATCACGACCAAAGCAATCGACCAACCAGGGGAGCAAACAGCAACAGTTTCAGTCTGTCTCTCTGTGTCTCTTTATACTACATTCAGGCTCTCCATCTCAACCTATCCACCTTAGGCTGCACCCATAATCCCAGAAGTATTTAAAACACATAATCCCAGGGATCATGGATCAAGTCTCAAACTCTAGATCAGTACTACATCACATAATCCCAGTGACTCATGCGTCAAGTCTCAATCTATAGAAGTACCCGCCCATGACTGCATGAGGCTTTGCGGGGACAACTAAACATAATCCATAACATAGGGTCATTTGATTAAAGAGAAATGATGCAGGAGGGTTCACTATAGCAGGCTGGCAAAGAAGCAATAGTCTTAGTAGATGAGATCCTTATTGATGATGGGGCATTAGTATCCACTGTATCTGTCTTAGTTCCTTTTTCTATTGCTAAAACGAAAGAATCAAAATTTCCAAGTTAAAGAAGAAAAACATGTATTTTGTCGCGCAGTTGGAAGAGGTTTCAGTTCATAGTTTGCTGGCTCCAAGGCGGGGCTGTGTGACAGAAGGGCATTGGAGAGGAGAAACTCTTCATGGTAAATCAGGCAGAAGGTATCAAGCCAGCAAGCCTCTGGTTTCCTTCAATCCCATCTAGGTTACTAGTCTTTCAGGGGACACCACCCACCCGTCCCAGAGTGGGATTTCCCACTACACATATCCAGAACTTGATCAACTAATTAGTACACTAATCCAGTACCACACACTTGTAATATCACTATCACGCTGCTATTCTTCATTCAACACCCTAGATCCAGCCACCTCCAGAACTCCACCTATGGCTGTATGAGGTGTGTGTGGCGGGGACTAGGGGGGCATTTAGACACAGAACATAATAGCACCTAGTGAAAATGAAGGTTAGAACAGACATAAATGGAAAAGTAAATTGTAAGAGGCGGTAGTAAGAATAGTGTCAACTTAATGACTTTGTGTGACAGATGACAGAGTACACAGCTGTGTGTGTCTGCATGGATCACAAGGGCTTGGTTCTCTTCTTTTTCTTTCTGCTTCCTGTCTGTGGCTGTTCCTTTGCCATCCTTCTTGGCTACAGCTAAGCAGCATTGCTATGCCAAGTCCTTCCACTGTAATGTACCTGCCTTTGAAACAGCCAGCCAATCAAGGACTGAAACCCCTGACATTGTAAGCCAGTCATACACCTCCTCCTTGAAATGTTGGATTCTGGGTATTTAGTCCAGCAATGGGAAAGCTAATGAGGAGATTACCCTAAGACTGACAACAGTGATTATAATTTAAGGAAAGTACTTTGATACTGAAATAATTTTAGCTAGCATCATAACCAAACAGGCAATACTTGTATTTAACCACATTTCTAAAATTTTATTGTAATCAAGTTCCTAGGCAGATAATTTTATATTATCCATTTATTAGGCATTCAATTAAACATCATATGTGTCACTTAATGAATTATAAAAACTTTATGAGCCATTTAAGAGTAACTCCATACCCTGCCCAGGAAAGAGACTACTTGTACTCCCTGGAAAACTTCCTTAATCTTTCTCTTATTCAGGCTCTCTCAATCCCTCAGGCAAGCAACAATCTGACTTGGTACCAGCAGAGCTCCATGTCATCTAACCTATACTTTTGTAGTAATACTAAACTGCAATGTATAATACTGTGTGAGCGCAAGAAAAAAAAAACAAAAACAAAAACATATGTTTCATGAAATCAATCACAACATTGGTGAATTAGCCCATCTTTCACTTTTATTACTGGGTAGTAATTCACTGCAAAAATGTGTCTCAACTAATATATTCACTCACCTGTTGGTAATTTCTAGTATTTCATTATTTGAAATAAAGCCACTATGACCCATATGGAACAAGTGATCCTACATCTAACTTTTAATTTCCCTGGAATGCTAATTGGAATGAGACTATAGTTTTATTTTTAACATCACTAAGCGTACTTTAAAAATTTTGCAGTGATTGTACAGTTTTAGCTTTCAGCCATTATTGCAGAAGTGTATTATTTCTTCCAGAGAACCCTTCATCATCAGTGTTTTTTATCAGTTCTAATAAACATAAAATGTAAGTTCTTTATGTTTTGAATTATTTCATTCTGATTTCTAATTGAACACCCCTTATGAGCTAATGCAGCATTTATTTTATTTGTATGTTTTCAGTGTTTTGACTATATTTCAAATTTTCATTTAGTATCTTATAGATGGAAAACCATTGATCCATATGATAGAAGAATCCTGTTCCAGCAAAATCATGTCACAGTATAGGGTCACTTATGTATTTTGAACCAGCATTCTGTTTTACTGATGATTTCAGTTGGGATTACTGAAGAATCACATACAGTTGTAAGAAATCCTATAAATTTCTTTTTTTAGTTTATCCTAAGTATAGTCATTCAACTTTACTAAGTATCACAGTGAGGATATTTATATTTAGTACATTTTAGGTGCAGAACACTTTAGTTAGAAGCAAGATCCCACATTGTTTTTGAATCCTTTTAACTGCTATTGTGTTTTCAATTTTATGTTCTACATGATTAGTTTAGCTGTTATTAGATATTGCAGCTAGTGACCCCAGCCATGTTCAGAGTCCTCATTCTAAATCCCTGATCTGTCTATGTCATGCCTCCTTCAATATTTGAATCTTTGCTGTCTATATCTCCTCTAACCTCTTTGAGAAAAGGTCATTTTTTTATAAAATGCCACATTTATAGAAAAAAGTTTCCATTGTTATATTAGTTTTTGTCTCATTCATTTATACTGAAATAATAATTACATCATATGATCTTATTTTTGTGTCAAACTTCAAATATGACTTCAAAATTGTGCTAGGCTCCAGCCTATTCACTGTGTTAATTTGTTTTTCTTTTGCCATTATTTTTTCTCTTTTACTGATACCACAGGATGTGTAAAATAGTTCAGTTTTCTTGACTAATGTCTGGGTAATCTGGTAATGTTGTTGTGTTTAGTTTGAGAGGTCCTCCAGCCAATGTCTTTTAGACAGCCTTTTAAGACAGATAACTCTGTAGGGGCCGGCGGGATGGCTCAGTGGTCTGGGGTGCCTGCTTGGGAAGGCTTGGGCGGCTTCAGGGACTGCGGTTCGATCCCTGGCACCAGGTGCTGCGTCAGCACTGCCCTCGGGGCGGGCTGAGCCGGCCATTAAAAAAAAAAAATGAGTGAATAAACAAACAAAGGCTCAGAAACAAGGAAAAAAAAAAAAAAAGACAGATAACTCTGTTAATACCAAACTGTTCTTTTTCTTAGTCCAAAATGTTTTTCTTTCTTATTATAATGTTAATTACACATTTCAAACTGTTGTGTTCTTCATTTTAATTTTTTAAAAAAATATTGCCTTTCTTTTTTTATTTAGTATAGGGTCTCACTATGCACCTTGGAGCGATACTCTTATTTCAGCGTCCCCAGTGCTAGGATTACACAGGTGTACACCTATGCCTAGTTTCAGCAGCGGCTTATCACACCTAGGGATCCAGGGTCAGCACAATATGCATTATTGGGAAATGAACATGAGTCCCTGTGCTTGCCAGGCAGGTACTTAGTCCACCAAGGTATCTCCCCAGCCCCTGTTGTGTTATTTTGGTCCAGCCACCCCCCCCCAAAAAAAAAATAAAGTTGGTGCGTCACTGTGTTCTAGGCTCCTTGATTTCAGATGACAATTTCATAATTCAAATTAAAATTTACCTATGAGTGAAAAACTATTTCTTCCTACACATTTTTAAGCATATTCTGTCACAATTTTTAAACATTTAGTTAAGATGTTGTTATAGTTCGTGTCTAGTTATTCCTCCAAATCCTCATGCTGTCATGTGGAAGCTTCTGGAGTTTGTGAATGGATTACTGTGGGTGTGGATGCAGCACTTGTCCTGGGGCAGGTATTCTGCGTTGCAGTGTAAGCAAGAGAGAGAGGCTGGCCAGTTGCCTGAGCTGCTGCCACTCCCTCTGCTCTCTGCTCTTTGCCACCGCCCTGCAAAGTTACCCTCTACCATGCACCCCTCTGCCTTGAACCAGCTGAGTATGAACTGAAACCTGCAGTAACTAAGCTAGGTAGGTCTTTTTTTCCCTCACTTTGAGTGTTGGGTGTTTGTCCCAGTAATGAGAGAAAAGTAACCAAGAAAGATGTACATTAGCATGTTATTAGAGTTTATGTCTTCTTATTTTTGGATCAGCTTCTTCAGCCTAGTTTACCTAATTTGAAGATTGTTTGCCAACCATTTTCCTCCACTATTTCTGTCCCACTTTCTCTTCTAAGATATGTTGTTACGAGTGTTGAATCTTTTGTTATTGCTCATTATGTGCTTGAATCTCTGTTTAGTTTCTTGTTTGTTCCCAGTTTGTTTTGTATCTACTGTTTAGACTAAGTAAATTCTATGATCTATTCCCACATTCATTGAACCTATCCTTTTGTTGTAGACTATAGACTATGAGCTACTGAATGCATCTAGAGTTTTCTCACTTATGTTGTTGCATTTTCATCAATATTAGCCACACTTAATTTTCTAATGTTGAAAAATGTTTATGTTGTCCTTTTTTAAAAAACGAATTTGATACGGGGTCTCACTACACAGCTGGGATGCACAGTGATCCTCCTGTTTTCAGCCTCCACAGTGCTGGGATTACAGGCATGCACCACCACTCCTAATCCTGGTGACCAGCTCAGTGTTCTGGGGGCAGGGCTAGTGCAGTATGTGGTACCAGGGATCAAACCCAGTCCCTGTGCTTGCCTAAGCAGGCATGTGGTCTGCTGAGCTCTCTTGCCCTCCCTACTTTCTTTTTTAGACATCTGATTTCCTACCTAGCCCACTTACCAACATAATTTGCAGGTATATGCAAAGCAAATGTTGTTAAATAATTAATATTCTTTCCCACTTTGAATCAGTTAACTTCCTTTTATTTTCTAAATATATTCTAAATGATCACTTTTGCTCTAGATCTGCAAAAATAAAGATTATTTATATGCCTTTTACATGACAGAGATGAGAAGACTATGTTTATTCATGTACTTGATACATTACACTAAGTCAAGCTTCAATAGGTTTAATTATTGCAACCAAAGTATCATTAAATCTCCAGTGTAATCTGCTGCTTGCTAATATAAAAAATTAAATGGTAGAACATGACATTTAGAAATATTAATTTTTGATAATGTCACATTATTAATAAATCCATTATAAGCCTATCTATAATTTGAGGTCTGTGACCTTAGTATATTAAATATAGTATTCATATTAAGAAAGAAACATTTAGAATTTGGCATTTCTCAGAGGAACTGACTGGGGCACCATAACATTTAATCATCTGTTCTGCTTTGTCGCAAATAAATCATCAAGACCATTTTTCTGCTTCATATCAGCTTAACCGGAGAATCTAAAATTCTCTGGCCAATGGGCATGAACTGACAAAACTGTTAGCATGGGTGAAGAACACGTGGCATCTGTTCTCTTATTCGATACTTTTCTAGAAAATGTTTAAGCAACATTTATAACAATGTATGTCTCATGCAAATTAACATAACTTGTTTGGAATGTGATTCATTTTCCGGTGCTTATGCACATTTACAACTGATTTTACTAATGTCTATGATTTTTCTCCAGTCGGAACAAAAGGAGAACGTTTGTGTTTGCTGTTGACATAGGTCATGAAATAACAGCTGAACTCCATCACGAGTGTGGTGTTTAATGTGATGTGCCACTCACATGGTATACAAACGTCTGGCGTTTATTCCTCAAGCTGCTTCTCATCCTTGTCTCAGGAAGGATGTCTCACCCCTATTTATTATCCTTTCCTCAGAGATGACATACATTTAATAAATAAAGGTAAACCGGGAGGTACAGAGGCATGCTCCTCCTGAGATGCTTATAAAAAAAATAATCGAAGTTCAGCTCCTCCTTCTACCCAGTCTTCTGGGGAGTGCTGCTGCTGTAGAGAGCTCTTCCCATGTGACAATCTCCAGATCTTAATTCCTTTTCTTAGGGACATCAACCTAAGATCAGAAGTGTTACTATTTTATTTCTCATGGGCACTTTGCTTCTAGAAAATAAAAAGCAATACTTCTTTGAGTGCCTTGTTTGCCAATGAAGCCTCCTAAGTCCTCCTCATTAGTTTGGTGCTAGTTCAGGGAAACGTTTCTCAGGAGACCCTACTTGACCTTCCCTACTCTAGATAAGCATTTGTTATTTTATTTGCGATACCTTGCTGGTATAAGTCTGTCATGTATTTCTACAACAAAGTACTTGAATCTTGGTTCTTTATACATAGTTTACCTGCCTTAAACTTCCGGTGGCTAGAAGATGGTAACAGAAAATGGTCCAGTTTGGCTGTTTCGCAACATGGTGGAAACGGAAACAGATCCTCTGAGTTGGTCTTATAATAATCCACTCTTCCGATCACTGACTCATTACTTCTGTCCATTTCAGTTGTTAGGACAGGCATTAATTCCCCTTGAGGATGGAGCTGCCATGACAGAATTATCTTGCAATGCATTCCCCCTCTTAAAGATTTCACCTGAGTTTCTCCTCCCTGAGGTCCAGGATGAACCTTTGGAGAACAAAACATCTCTAAACCCAACAGCTCCTCTGTGTGAGACGGCCTTGCAGCACATAACGCTGTGCTCTGTTATAGTAATTGTATTTGTCAGAAGTCTAGAGGTGTTGGACAAGCAGAAATGGTTAGGGCACTTAGCATATAGGAGTAGCTCAGCTGAATCGGTCTTTGAGAAAAAAAGCAAAGAGCAACGCATTCACTGCCTAGGATGCTCTTTGTGGCTGATGGAAAAGGGAGTCTAGAGTTTCCCTCCCAGATTAAAGTCTTTATCCATCCCTGGGTGTGATTTTCAGCAGTTTCTTTATTCCTGTTTGTAGTGTGCTAGGGTATCTTAGCGGCAGTGGCTCACTAGGCCTACCAAGACTCCTGTCTTGGTTACTTTACTTTCGAGTTTTGCTGGGGCTAAATAGCTAACACCCAAAGTTAAGAAGGGAAAGGTTAATTAGATCACAGTTTATGGAGGTACCAGTCCGTAATCAGCTGGCTCCAAGTCAGGGTGGCATGGAAGAGGAGAAACAGTTTGAGTGGCAGAAGACAGCAGAAGCAGCCAGAGCCAACGGGGAGAACAAGCCTCTTCTCCTCTCTTATCTTGTGTTTCGGCTGTGCGGTGGCGGTCGGGCTTTGGGAGAGTGCAGCACTCACACCATCGCCGCACCCTCCTCCTACGTAGGTTCAGGATGTTTGCAGAATGAGGAGCTTGCTACCTTGCTGAGTTACTTAGTTTAACTTCTAAACAAAGTCCTAGAGGCAAAGATTTGCAATCTGCCCAGGAGGTGGTAGAACTGCTGAGTGGCTTAGTTAAGCTTCTAAACTTCTCAAGTAAACACACTGTAGGTTGACATGCTATATATCAACCATTACACCTCCCTTGGTTTTACCAGGCTCCAGTCACATTGGCCCCCAAGATGCTGTTTCTGTGCATGTGTGATGTGTGTCCCCCTAAGAATCTTGCACAGTTAAACATGTCAACCACCATCCATAAACACAGAGAAGGGCAATTCCTTATGCTGCAGTCCTAGTAAGGCCACAGGTAAGTCCTCTGTGCCTAAAGGGAAGGCATGTTTTCTCCAGTACTCATAGTGGGCAAATTCAAATTTTCAGTGGGTAATACTAACTGTGTAAGAGGGTACTTTGCAAGGAAACTACAGGGGAGTTAAGTCAGGCCACAGGGTGCTTTGAAGCAATGTAAGTTAATATTTAATGAGTGTCAAATTCTCATGCATGGACATGTTTAAACATTACAGCAAGGCCATGAATGTGAATGTGTTACTATCCACATTTTCTGAATTGGTAGATAGAGGCCCACAGAGCATAGGTGAGCCATATTAAAATTATGTACATCATCAATTTCTCCTTTGCAAGAACTAAAGTAGTAAGATCAGCTTCAGGATATAATCTTAATGAAATATTTACTTATAACTCTACACGTGCATAATGCCATGAACAGAGATTAAGTGCTTGAAGTGCCTCAAGTTCAACCCCAATCGTTTATAAAGCTACCGCGATGATCTGACTGCCCAAAATGTGTATGTTCAAACATCATACCTAATGTGAAAGAATTATTAGGGGAATCACTTGGAGGCACTATTAAATTACAAAGTGAAGCCAGCATGTATGGAATTCATGTCTTGATACAAGAAACCCGGCAAGCACTGCAGCGCAGTCCAAAGCGTAATAAAAGGGAAACAACATGGTGTATGAGAAACATGAGTCTTCAACAGCCACAGGATCTGCAGGTGTCTCACTCATAGGGTTTTTGTTGTTGTTGTTGTTGTTTTGTTTTGTCTTTTTGAGACAGGGTCTCACTATGCAGTTCAGGCTGGCCTTGAGCTCACTTTTGTAGCCCAGGCTGGTCTTGAACTCACACTGATCCTCCTGCCTCAGCCTCCCAAGTGCAGGGATTACAGACGTGCACCACTATGCCTGGCTCACTCATAGGTTTTTGCCCCCAGTATTATGAAGCAGAAATTTTAGCTATTATCAAGTTCATCATGTCTCAGTCCAAACAGATCAGACTTTCCACTCATCTTTTTCCTTTGCCCAAGGCAATTATACCAGAAACACAAGCTTATCTATTTCTGGGTTAGGTTATCATAAGACTAAGCTGAAAAATCATTGCTACCTTTGTTCAACAGTTGTATTTTGTTAAAGTATACCAAACTTATTCTTAGTAAGCATCAAAATATTTATTGGGAAAACTATTTCTTCTCGTAGCTGAGTATTTTATGTATGAAAACATTATTATTATTATAAACTATAGTAAACAAAAATATTTAAAAATAACTATGTTGTATTTTAGAATATTTTATGTTTATATAAAATTCAAAACATTAACGCTTGAAGTTTACTCTTCTAGTTCAAAAGACCACTTTCTAAACATGAATAGAATACTTACTGGAAGTATAGCTTCCAACATTGAAAAGAAACTCTAGTTATCTGAGGAAACAGACAAACAAAAAGAAATCCTATTATCTGGGAGTCTACAAAGAACACTATAAAATGGAAATTGTTAGCAAAGAAATACAGAGATGTATAATATATCACAAGGAATCAATAAAATGATATTCCTGGAATTACGACTCTCTTGTGTGGCATGAATGCCTGTTAGCCAGGTACTTTATGAAGGACAATAAGAACTATAAAAAGAAGTACTGCAGAAATACTTGATTTCAAGAAACAATGCTATAAAAGTGATAGAGGCCAACTTAGCAAAATCCCCATAGTCCCAGGAACGAGAGTTTAAAAGACGCTCTACAAACCTCACCTTTTATTGCAGGCATTTGGCTAGAAACCTCGGAACTGAAGATACAGTAATCTATGGCCTCTTAGCTATATTCTGGCAGCTTATCACAACTTCACAGAAAGCAAGAGGAAGCCTGTCAAGAGGAAAATATGGAGCATTTCAGTGGCAAATCCACTAAGACTAGACTGCATACAATTATTTGATAAATTTAAAATAGACCAGATTGTCAGAATTATTTCCCAGCAAAGGCATCACTGAATGACACAGAATTGATGTGTTGCAGAAAGAGCTGATAAGGGAATGAACTGCAGCCTGCACTAATCGTATTGCAGACTCTAATAGCCCAAGGGAATTGGAGCTCTTCTAGCTGGGGGCTCAGCGAGAGCCAGTTCTATCAGAACCATTACAGCAATCTACTTACATGGGAAGGCATATCTATGCTCAGTTATCACACACATAAGTGATAAACTCCAAACTTCTCTCCTTCGGCAGTCCTTTGAAACATCCACAGCAGGTTTGCCCTGGAGGGCTAACACAACCATATATGAAAACACGGTCAGAGTGCCGAGGAAATACTATCCTGCCCTTGCTATTTGGAAATCTGAGCAATTTTATTTATGTCCCTCATTAGCTCTAGTTAGGATAAATTGTAAAACCACTGAGCACAGTGCGACTGTTTTCATGGAGTAGACTGCTCAGGAACCCCTGAGGTGAGCATCTATTTTTGTGCAGTGAATTTAAGGAGATGCTCCCAGCAAAATCTCACGAGGAAGTGGTGGAAGCAAGAACTAGGTTTGATTACAAAGCAGGGGTGCCACGTCACATACAGTTTTGCATAGCACAACTCTGGCCTGATCCCAGGACGACTCTGCAGTCCAGGCTAGTAGTGAGTTGTTCTTATTGGGTTCAGCACAACCCGGTACTTAAGCATCAGCTTGGCCACTGGCTAAAAGCTTCTCCAAGATGATTTAAACTCTGAGGTATTTTCAGCTGTCTGTGTCTTAGTGTGAACAGTAGGCCTGGAGCACTACTCTGGCAGCGTTATAAGCGATGGCTGTTGGAAGATAAATGACAACAAGGGTAAGAGTATCCAAAGAAAGGTTAGGATGGAAACAGCTTAAGGTATAAATATCCCTTTCACTCTCAGGATCAGCTATTCAGGGTGATGTGAGGGCACAGTTAATTACAGTGCTTTGCTAGCATTTATTAAGAGTGCAGGGACTCAGGATAAGAGGGGTAGAAAATGAGAACCCCAGAGAAGAAGTAACAGCAGGCAGCACTCTCAGCAGACATGAGGTGAGAGGAACCAGGGGCTTGTGCAGAGAGGGGCACATGGCATCGCAGCAGTGTGTGTCTTTCTGCATGGAAAAGGGAGCCGTGGAGTGAGGAGACTGCCCACGGAGTAGGGGAAAGCGCTTGCAAATCCACAAAGGGATTCATTTCCGGAATATACGACGTAGGCAACTCAAACAACAGCAGAGACACCCCCAAAAGCAGTATAATATGAATAAATGACCTGAAAAGAAATTTCTCAATAAAGGATATAGAAATGGCCAGACAATGCATTTTTAAAAAGAACAAAAAAGAAAATCGCCAGGGAAATACAAATCAAAACCATAAAAAAATCATCTCACATATATTTTCAAAATAATATATCTTTTCAAAAAGATAAAAATAAACAGCAAGATTTTTAAAAATCCCTATTGTTGTATGTTACTTTGTTTTTGATCTTTTGTTGTTGTTGTTCTTGCTTTTACTTTTCAAAGTAAAATGAAATTAAATTTAAAAAAAATAATTCCTGTCAAGGAAGCAGAAAAGGGGAAACAAAGATACAGTGTTGGTGGGAATGTAAATTAGGGGAGCCATTACAGAAAACATTTTGATATTTCTCACAAAACTAGAAAGAGATTTAATATGGGATCCAGCAATCCCCCTACCAGTTATATTGTCAAAGGAATTGAAATATGTGTGTTGACGGTGACAGCACATTCACTAGTGTGCTTATCAGGGCCCTAGAGACAAGAACGAAGAGGGAAACCAACCCGAAGAGCGCATTAACTGGTACAAAGATTAAAAAGACGCAGTATAAAGATAGAACACTTTTAATGATAAGGAAGAGTGAAATTGTGCCATGTAAACAGTGTAAATGGGCCTGGAGGATATGATGCTAAGTGAAATAAGTCAGGAAGAGAAAGATAAATACCCCTTGTCATCACTTATGTGTCAAAGCTAATGTTGCTCTCAAGGAGAGAATGTGTCTGCAATTACCAGAGATGCTTACAGTGGTGGCCATTAACTTCTAGACATTTGTTAGTATAGCAAATTGCTTAAGTGTGTATATGTTTTTGGTGGACTCTGGACATAGAGAGATATACTTAAGTCTAGAAAGCAGAAAAGCAGATTGGAAAACCTAGAGAAAACAGCACACTCAGGACTTGTCTGTCACCTATAAGGTAAGCAATAAACCCTGTGGTGTGGTAACCACTGAGCAATGCTGATACGACTCATCGGGTCCAAAAGCTGCTCAACTTCTTTGCCTAAAACAAATCATACCTGAGAGAGGAGTGATGCAGTCTCCTGGTACCTCCCGTAACAGAGCTCGGATTGAAGGAAGCACTGCTACTGTAGGCTACTAGATGTCTTAAGACCTCCCGGCCTCTATTTATATGAAGAGTGGGTATCACCCAGAGGGAAAAGGAGGAGGCTGTGATGTATGTGTGACCTCAAAAGTTTCGGAGTCACCAATATTGCTTAAGGGAACAATCTGTTAAAAGGGTTGGGAGGAAAAGAGAAAAAACTCAAAATATATATATGGAAAACATAGGACGAGATCATTGATAAGGAAGATCTAAAAACCCTAAAGTCTGTAGCAGCTTTAGTACATAAATTGTATACAAACATATGACAATAAATTTGAGCAGAAACTATGTAAAGAAGTTTATATGGGGTAATGCTATCATTTTTAGATGAATACCATTTTGATACAGTACGCTTTCTTTTCATTTGAAAACAATATAAAAACAATAATGGAAAAATAATATAACAATATAAGGGGTATTGGCATCACTTCTAAAAAAATTTCAGTTCATTCCCCAATGTCTAATATTTAAATGCACATGTACTTGAATGTTTCCTTCATCTCAGCCCTAATTCCCTTAATTTTTCTTTGTACAGCATAGCATTATAATCATCCTAATGTAATCAGTCCAAATTATCTTTGTCCTTTTATTACATTTTTGCCACAAATGCACACATCTATAAAATTCTGTTGTCTAACTTAATATGCACAAAATAATCATTTCCTGTGAAATTTAATGTGATGGGCATTTTAGAATATTATCTTCCTTTTTAATTTAGGGACTTGCTTCTTATCATAGCTTCCCTTTATGTGAACGATAAATATTTGATGGTGATCTCCATCAATGTAGTGACACAGTATTTTTATCTAAAATGTTCCTTGTGCCAACTACTTTGCTGTGTTTCTCTTTCCATGCCTGAACATTTTATGGCAAACCATATATTCTCTTGTATGTCCGTGGCAGATACTTTGTATGTCCACAATTCAGAGAGCGGCAGCTAAGCCATGTGATACCCGTTGGCACGATGGTCCCAGGTTCTATTGCTAGTGTTCACACGTGCAGCCTGCCACAGTTTCTTGTCCTCTGGAAACAGGCTGAGTGAAGGCAGCTGCTCCTCAAGTCCGTTTGTTGTGTTCTCTTCAGATTTGCCCATCCTTGCTCCTAATTAAGCCTCAAGTCATGGTTTAGTTAGGTTAGGTCTGTGTATTTGGAGCAAGGTTTGTCAACGCAGACCACCCATCATGCTGAGGGGAAATGCTTCTGCAGGAAAGACTGTGCCGCTTCTGGCCACCCGCAGACTCCCCTTGGATTTCAAGGAAATAAAGTCAACACCATTGTATTTTGTGTTGTATCAGTTTTTGGTTTGAGCCCAACAATGATCACCACACACTCGCAGAATGCTTTTGGCCAAGCTGATATAATCAAACCTCTCTACCTTTCGTCGCACAATCTCTGTTTCACTCGTATGAACAGGCATTGAGTGTTGCTGCAGGAGTTGAACTAGATACTAGACCTGTTGCTTTGGTGGTCTGTGTCCCTGAGGTCTCCTACGATGCTTGAGCACTTGGGGATCAAGCCACATGTGTTTTCTCACTGAAGAGGTCCTTCTGCTTTACTTTTGTTGGTTGCTTGCTTTTTTATTATTATTTTTTTGGCTGCTTGTTTTTGTTTTGTTCTTTCTGTACACTAAGATATTTTTAAGCCAAAGGGGAGAAATGCAATATACTTCCTGCCCCATTTTCAATTTGAGTTACTTATATTGCTTTTAAACCTAATGTTATTTAAACCTATTATTATTTAAACATGCATCGGTATGCACACACTTGCCAATACACAATGACTACGGATTAATGTGTTCTGGGTCGTAGAAATCATGTTATTAGAATTTCTGTCTCTTTCTCAATGCAATTTCCCCTGTGCTGCTTTCCTTTGAATATTTTACATTTTACATTTTCCTAGTTTAAAAAGTATATCTCTAGGGCCAGCCAGATAACTAAGTGGGCCAAAGCACCTCCTTAGGCAGACTCAGGGGCCGGGGGTTCAACCCCCAGCATGTCATGCTGGCCCTGCCCCTGGGGCACACTGAGACAGAGACTGAGACTGAGCATGGTGGCATGCGCATGTAACCCAGCACTTAGGAGGCTGAAAACACGAGGATCGCTGTGACTCCGAGTGAGACCCTGTATACACTGTACTAAACACATAAAAAGCATATCTCTTGCTAAAACAAATATTTTAAAGTAGTATTTTATGTCCCACATTTTCAAAATATAATGCATAATCATTTTAGAAAATTTGAGAAAAATACAGTAACATAACAGATGGAGCAAACCATCTTAAGATTTATAATACTTTTCTCAAAATTATTTTCTCTCAGGAAGAAACTTTGCAGTACCATGTTTTGAATATGATTTCAGCTCCTAATGGAATTGGTTTTTAACAAGTAGCATAGCTCATGATCATTTATCTTTTATAAAATGTGACTAATAACAAATATTATTAATTTGTTATTAATCACATTTGTCATTTTGAATTAGGTATATTTAAAATCATGGAATATTGTATTAGAAAAGTCAGTAAAATAAAAACGATTGTATTGAGAATAATAAATCAGAAACTTCAAGTGCAAAAGGCTAAGCCAGTTCCAATGATGAAGCCGCACACTAAGACCCTGACTCAGAAACAAATTATCTGCCGCGTTGTGATGTAACACTCATCGATACTCACACATGGAAGAGAATTCTAGAAATGCATAGGAAATGGGCACGAATGATGCAATAGGTGTCTTCAAGTAAAGGCAAGTGTTCTGCGAGGGAGTGATGGCAATATGTCTTTTGTCACTGTACCTTTTCTTATTCAAGCATTCACCATACTTGTGATCACACACTGGGTTTTCAGATGTGACAGGATATTATATTCACAGCTTGAAAACAAATTTCAGCTCTCTATAAATTTATCACCACATGAAAGAACCCCAAAATTATCCAAGCAAAATAAACAAATTATAAAAGAATGCATATAATATATGCTTTATGGCAATCAGTAAAAAAACTATTTAAGTTGTAAAGCAAGTATGGAAGAAGATTGGCCAGCGAGGGGTTTATGCAGAATGTTGTTAGTGAGCAGAATAAAAGAGAACACTTATGCTCTGTATTTTCAATTTTAGCAATTTTATGAAATAACACACATTTAATGTTTAAAAGCAGACCTGTCTTACAAGTTCAGTAGACCATGTAGCAGCTTGTATTTAATGTCACCTTGCATACAGTTCAGTCATGCATAATGACTGTCAGTGGTTGGGACAGAAAGAAGTAGTGATTCCTAAGAAATAATATATTATTGATGTTCTCTGTCCTACAGGGAGACTTTGTATCTCACAGAGTGACAAAGTTCAAAGCATTTATATCCTTGAATAAAGAAATAAATTGAAGGATAAGGTTCTGAGAGGGACAAAAAATAGAAACTGTTTGAAAAAGTTATAATTGAAAGACATTAAAATATATTTTCAGAAAAACTCTTAGTAGACATGTGTAATCTCTTAGTAGACAAAGTATTTAAAATGAAGATATTAGAGAACAAAAAGACTAAAATGATATATTATTCTTATAGGTTAGAATAAATGGACTGGACTGATTAGAGATAAATATGAATGACTTGATCCCACATATAGAGAAAATTTTAGTCATAAAATAAACCTAAGAGAATATAAAAAGTAACATTTCTTGAGAAAGTTATAGATTTTAGGTTTATAAATATAAGTAAAGATATTTGAATGAGATAATGAATCATTTCCCTATGCTTCATGAGGAAAACATCAAAATTCATAAATGTCAGTAAATACTCAGAGTGTGAGTATATGCATAAGAACATATGAGAACAAAAATTCTAGCCCCATGGTAAGGGAAGACACTTTCCAAATATATACTCATCGTGGATTTTTTATTTGGTCACCGTATTTCAGAATGATATTCTTATGATGCTTTTTTTTTTTTTTTAAGGGACTGTACTTTTTTTTTAGAATTTATTTTATTTTTTTCTTGTTTTAGAACTTTTGTTTGTTTGTTTGTTTGTTTGTTTTTATGGCCGGCTCCGGTGCAGGATGTGGTGCCGAGGTTTGAACCGCAGTCCCTGCAGCCGCTCAAGCTTTCCTAAGCAGGCACTTTAGACCATTGAGCCATCCTGCCGGGCCCACGATGCTTTTTATGATTTCCTGGAGTTCAACTTCTTTTCATTTTCAACTCCTTCTATAGGGTAGAAAAGGAGAACTCTGCCAATTGGAGCTGAGATTGTAATTCAGCTGATTAGACGGAAGAGTGGAGGACAGCTATGAATTTTAGGATCTTAGCTCTCAGTTTCCAGCATGACCTGAGACACTGTGTCTACAACTCTGAAGCTTTTCTGTAGTGATTTGATTTAAGTCATTTAAGATTTTTTTTCACCAAGTTGCCAATCTAGCTTTCAACTTTCTTTGGTTTATTAAGTCGACATTTTGTTGTTTCTCCTTTTTCCATGTCCCCTGTCTCCATATTGTTTTAATTCCTCTTTTGTCAGTTTAGTATGTTTTTGGGAAGAAGCGTGGGTCAAAGTATACATTTGTTTTATAATTTCACAGGTTTAGCTATAAATCCCTCACTCTGTGATTATGAAATATTTGATTCAAGCAATAAAAACTATTTACCTAGATAAAGTGTATTCATCTGTGGAGTATTATGTATACATAAAAATTACCATGTGCACACACACTACATCTATATAATCTCAGGTGTAGGAAAAGAAAAATAAACATTCACTGAACTTCAGAAATGCCCACACATTTGTCCTTGACTGCCAGCTAAAGATAATGGCTGTTTTTAAAATATATGTTTCAAATCATCTATATCTTCCTGCAAAACCAGATATATCTTTAACAAAAATCTAGGATTTAAAACATATAGACAACTTCTACCAATTAAAAAAATAGAAAAGTAGAAAGCCCTGAGGAGATGCTTCACCTAAGAAGCTGCCTGCAGGCGAGTCCACCTTGCCACGCGCACGTGTATGTGCATCCTTCCTAGGAATGCAGCACTGGCTTAGTAGAAAATATGAAAGGCCTAAAGTGAAAAAGACTAATGGCAAAACTACTGGCGAAGATGCAAAGCAAGTAACTATAACTTTCATGGTTACTATAACAGTAAAAATACTTAAATCATGTTACACATTTTCATGGTAATGCCACCTAAAATTGAATGTGGTTGATGAGTACACTCCTTTACTACCACATACAGTCTGCTTCAAGAGATGTGTAGTTGGCTATTTAAATAAGCAGTATTTAAGATACAATCTCAGATGAAAAAGACCAAAATGCCTGTTATCTGTGGAACAGATAAGTAATTGCTGGGACAGGTGACCAATGAAATATTACACAGTGATGAAAATCAACTGAATCACACAATAAATTGCATTAATTTCAAAAACTAATATTAACCAAAAGAAGCTACACATATGCACACACAAAATGTTGTCATATTATTTAGTATGAAGTACAGAACAGAAAAACTGCAGATTATTTTGTAAGCCAGCAGAGTGGCTACTCAGGATGAAGGGAACAAGAATGGATTCAGAGATGGCATTAAAGAAACTTCTTGAGTGTCAGTCATATTTGATTTTTATTTTCCTTATGCATTCATGCTGTAATGTTTTATTTCACTATATAATTAATTGTATATGTTCTTAATAGCATTTTACCTTTTTTCTGGTAAGCATTGTTAAAGCAGGCTATGGATATGGAAATTGAAAAACCATAAGTAAGTAATTTTACTTATAAATTTTCTTCATATATGTTTGTAAATAAAAATATAGCATCACAATTCCCCAAAACTTGAATATACCATCTGTACACTAAGATACCTATTTAATATAAAAATGTGAGGGCCAGTGAGATAAATCAACAGACTCAGTGCCTGCTTACACAAGTACAGGAACTGGGATTCTATCCCTGGTCCCACATGCCATGTTGCCCCCTACCTGAGGTGTGCTGAGCTGGTGACCAAGTCTGGGCATGGTGGCACATGCCTGTAATTCCATTGCTGGGGAGGCTGAAAGCAGGGGGATCACTATGAGTTGGAGCTCCATAGTGTGACCCCATATCAAACATATTTTCAAAAAAAAAATACAATTATATTCAGGATTTTGAGATGAAAGAGTCATCTTGGACAACTGATTTCCACAGCTGCAAGCTGATAAACTTACTCTGTTTGAAATAGTTATTTTTATGAGAAATTTATTTTTATGGGAAAAATAAATTTATGCAGTATGACAAATTGTTGTATGTGATTTTTAAAACAATTTTCCACATGAATAGTAAAAATCTCTTTCCCAAAGCATAGATTTTAAATTTTAAGTACAAAAACATTACTTTATTGTTCAATTTTTGTTTATTGAAATCTTATAATGCTTGATAAAAAATCATTGTATTATCTTCAGCTTGATGGAATATATTTCTGCAGTGGCCTTATTTTACCTTATGAACTTATTTGAATCAAGAAAAATACATATATCTGAATTAAGAGGTGATTGAATGTAATTTTCCACTGCTAAATTTAAAAGTCTTAACTGATAATTATTGACTATACTTATGAAGCTGATAGCAAATGAGTTAGTGTGTGGCCATGCATTCTGTATTCTATTGACTATGAAAGTCATTCGCAGTTGTGAAATGGATAAATCATTTCCACTCCTCATCAGATGAACTGTGTACCTCTAGACAGGATCTTATCAACATAAGCTTCTTTGAAGGATGATTTTCTTTGAATTATGATCTGAAGTTATCAACATAAATGTTCAGTGTACCATGTAGCATGTATCCCAAGATAGGATATCCAAAACTCATGTATCTTTTGAAAATTCATGAAGACATTTTCCAAAGTATAACAAAAAAATGAAAAGAGAAAACTGTTCTTTTGTTTATAGAGATTGTCTGTTGATTATAATTTTAACATACAATATTTGGATGTGTTCTCAAGTGCTATTACAGTTATCCAAATAGAGAACTGTGTTTATACTACTGTGACTTAAGTCATGCTCTGAGGCAGTAAATGTGAAAATAGCAGAAGCACTAGATCTAAGCTTCCACCTCACAACAGATCGGAACATTTGGATGCCATCCTAGGGTCTCCTGCTACACCACTCATGGCTGGAATAAACACAGCACTGTGTGAGATTCCAGAGGCTTTTCCGTCACAGTAGGCGAGGACAAAATTCTGGGTCTGAGTGACTCATTTAAAGAAGTCTTCCATTCAGAAATGTCAGAGAAGGGACCAGGGAGATGGCTCAGCAGTCTAAGTGCCTTCCATGCTATGCTGGCCAAAGGTATTGGGCTGGTCACAA
Source organism: Myocastor coypus (assembly GCA_004027025.1). Lineage (NCBI taxonomy): Eukaryota > Metazoa > Chordata > Mammalia > Rodentia > Myocastoridae > Myocastor > Myocastor coypus. Next base: position 46,097 of record PVJA010002943.1, on the reverse strand, counting down.
AGACTGGGTGTGGTGGTACACACCTATAATCCCATCACTGGGGAGGCTGGGACAGGAGGATCACTGCAAGTCAAGCTGCATAGCGAGATCCTATGCCAAAGAGTGAAGAAAGGAAGACAGAAAGAAAGAAAGAAAGAAAGAAAGAGGGAGAGAGAGAGAGAGGGGGGGGGGAAGGAAAGAAGGAAGGAATACAATGTGTGTGGAACATTTATACTACAAAATATAAAAACTGTGTGTTTATTTCCTTTGCATAATGAACACCAAGACAACCTATTACTCTAACTTCTTTCTTTCTTTCTTTCTTTCTTTCTTTCTTTCTTTCTTTCTTTCTTTCCTCCTTCCTTTTCTGTTTTCTTTTCTTTACTGTATTTAGTACAGGGTCTACAGGGTCTCACTACACAGATCAGAGTCATAGTGGTCCTCCTGTTTTCACCCTCCCCAGTGCTGGGATCATAGGCGTGCACCAACACACCATCGCAGGGGCCTTCTCAGCCTGTCCTGAGGGCAGGGCCAACACAGATTTCCAGGAATCAAATCCCATCCCTGCATCTGCCTAACAGGTGCTTTAATCTGCTAAACTATCTAGCCTGCCCCATTTCTCTAATTTCTAAACAATCTCTGTATATTACTTGTGAAAAATATAAACATCCTGCTGTGTTTGCTAAGAATATTCCTCATAATCTTTGAAGATTATAGTTAAATAGTATAGGTTATTATATTAATTATTTAATTAATATATTAATATTAAACAGAATCATTAGAATTTATTTTTGCACAGCCACAAATACTAAGGATGTTTAACATTTTCTAAAATAAAGAAAAATAAAAATTAACTATATCTGCACTGTATCCTCATAATGTTTGTAGTTCTTGTTCAGTTACTTAGTTGAAACACTGAATATGTACAACCTGGAAATATAAAATGGAAATATAAAATGTTCACCCATCATTTGACTTTACTATAAGTTGTTTATTTAATAATATGGCCATGGCAAGAAAAACTTTTAATAGAAGTTTATAAAGAAAATTATCCATCTGTGAAATTGGAACCCAAACTGTTACAGCTTAACTGAATTTTATTTTTTTACTATTTTTCCAACAGTCATCTGCACTTGCTTTTGCAGTGCCTCCAACTAAAAAGGATTATCTAGTCAGAATATAACAGTACATAATAAATGTGCTTCATTTCTTCCACGTTCTTCGAGCTGACAGCCAGAATAAATGTCTGTCTCAGTGCCGGCCCCAGAGGTGCTACAGCAGAGACCATTTCATGGTCCATTGAACCCTAAAGGGCATTGTTTTCAAGGCACATTATCAGAAACGAGCGAGCACGTTCTCGAAGAGGCTATTACAGGGCCTAGTGACACTTGAGAATGTACCTCTAGTTTCACTGCTAGTTTGGAGACATTGCTATACCAAAAACAATAGCTATAAATATGCATTTCTCACAGTCTTTTACATTTATCCCTCTTAGAAAGAAACTACATCTAAATATGGATTTGAAAAGTTTGGCAGAGTAATCATGCTGGTTGTACTGTCTTAAATTGTAAGTAATGACCGAGATAATACCTCTACTTCCCATTATTCGCAGTTTTCTTCAGATATCCATTCGTTTCATCCTCACCTGACCTTCCCATCCATACAATTATATGCTAAGTAGCCTTGCATGTCGGCTCTTGCCGTCGCTGCAATGTGCTTATGGCATCTATTGATGCATGGGGCTTGATTACATTCTCCTTTCCTGCAAGATTGCATTACTTTGGAGCAGGGTCTAAGCGTGTTCATTTGTACATCCTAACGCTACGTACAGTGACCGACAATACTGACACAGCACATGAGTCATTGCAGAGCTACATTGCAAGGGCTATAGCAGGTCACAACACCTGTATGCTTTGTCTGGTAATTGACACAATTTTCTTATGTTTCTGTCTAGTCTTACGTCTTATGACTGTTGGACAATGTCACATGCAACATGAAATGCCACACTATTTAGTATTATTATTTAAAAAGCAGGTCAGTTCAACAAATAGCATATACTTTGTTAGAAAGAGATTATTTTTTCACTTTATTTGTAAGCATTAATTACACAGCTTCTTTTATTTTTTTAAATAATCTTAGTCAAATCATTTGCAAAAATCATTGAATTTTCTAATTAAAAAGCAGTGAAAATTATTTAGATGAACTATTCTACTTATTAATTTCTAATCATAGCAATTATACATGATGTGCATGTTTGATTATTTAAAAACATATTCAAGACTATTATATTTAGTGCCGGGCATGGTGGCGCACGCCTGTAATCCCAGCACTTGGGAGGCTGAGGCAGGAGGATCGGTGTGAGATCAAGACCAGCCTGGGTTACAAAAGTGAGCTCAAGGCCAGCCTGAACTGCATAGTGAGACCCTGTCTCAAAAAGACAAAAAAAAAAAAAAAAAAAAAAGACTATTATATTTAAAATGTTATTTACATATTTAACTGACTATATATATTTTAACCTTCATTTATTACATCACTGTCAATTGACTCATTTAGCTGCATTTTCAGTTCTTTTAAACATTTTTTTGAATTTTGAGTTAAGGTCTTTCTGAATTTCTCAGGTTGAGCTTGTACTTGCTGTTCTGGTGCCTTAGTCTGGAATCGTAGCCATGTGCCACCACATTTGCTATTTACATATATATATTTTATAAATGATTTAAGAATGCAAAAGTATATCTTAGCTTTTTAAAATGAATAGTTAGAATTTAGAAAGTTATAAGCTAGAACAGAATGACATGGTTGCGATGAATAAATAGATAAGCAATAGCTAAACAGAACTTTTGGCTTTGTTTTCAGAAACTAAATGGAAAATAAAAAATGAAGAGAAAGAAAGAAAGAAAAAAAGAAAGAAAGGAAGAAAGAAAGAAAGACAGAAAGAAAGAAAGGAAGGAAGGCAGGCAGGCAATATGTTATATGGTTTGTACAATTTAAAAGGAAGTTTTAAAGGAATAAAGAATCCCAGTATGGAAAAAAAAAAAAAAAAAAAAAAAAAAAAAAAAAAAAAAAAAAAAAAAAAAAAAAAAAAAAAAAAAAAACATTCCTGACTCTTAAACATCGTGCAGTTTTTGATTTAGAAAATGTAAAGAAACCCTGTTTTTTTAAAGAAAATTTACACAGCACATGTGAAAATAATTTACAAGGGTATATTTTTGTGGTATCTGCCAAAGAAAGCTGAAAACGTATCAGTAAAGGCAACTCAGCTTAAATATCTCTTCACTCTCATTTGTTTTGGTAGTGACTATAATCAGCAAACAATAAATCTCAAAGGTATTGTTTTATTGGGAATAAGCTCAGATACACACATTTGATGAAGTACTATATCACGCATGGACTATGATTTGATCAGAATTCCCAAGAGTGATTCTGATATTTAGAAGATTATAATAAAATTTAAACCTTTGATGAAATCAATGTACCCTACATATGCTCACAAGTATGAAATGTCGGGGAGCATTTCAAGATTTGTATCTCCCTTAAGTCTAAGAATTCGTGATCCTGACATACACAATTCCTTGTAGTCCTACAGGCTTAAAATAAAACAAAATTAAAGCAAATCTTTGAGCACTCGAATCAGGCATGAAATCCATTTTAAAGGTTGAGTTGTATTTTATTTTGCTGATTAAAACCAAATTGTTTTTTTATTTTGGAGGATGAGTGACAAGCTGGTAAGATCCCTTTGTAAAACTGAAGTACCTAGGCAAAACTGGTCAACATAATCAATAATTCGCTATCTTAGGGAATTTTATTCTAGCTGCTACACCAAACCAACCTCCAAAACTTAATCTACTTTAAAATAAAGACTTGCATGTGACTGAAAAAAAAGAAGAAAGAAAAGTAATCATTCACAAGATTTCTGCAAAGGATGTTTCATAACAGTTGTGCTCATAACTGAAAAACTTGGGAAACAACCAACATTTCCTTCACTAGTTAATCAGGCAAGCAAACTGTGGTAGAAAGTGAAATATCATTCAGCGCTATAAAGTAGCCCATGAGAGGTACATGATTGTAACTTAAATATGTATTACTGTGACAGTAGCAGGGAAGCCTGATCCCTAAAGTAACATTTTTATTTGGAAACCTTGGAGATCAGGATGTGCCCATCAACACCTCATCCATATATGTATAAGCTTCCCACACAAACCAAAATTAACCTTCTCCAAGGGTTATAGTTTTTGATTAATAGGTAAAAGTAGCAGCTCAAACACAAAATATTTGAAGAAAAAAGTTCAAATTAAACTCAAATCTTAACTACCAAAATAGGGGGAAATGGAGTAGTAATTTGGTTAAAAATATATTTCATTATATGCATTCATATCCAGTTATGTAAGATAAACAAAACATACAAAAATATAAATTGAATTAAAATGAGGAGAAAATACTTATAGAATGGTATTTAAAAAGAAAGAGTATAAGTGGAGGAGATTAACTAATAATAATATAAAATAGGGGCTGAGAGATAGCTCAGTATAATAAGTGCTTGCCTGGCAAGTACAAGGGCCTGAGTTCAATCTCTGGTACCACAACAAAAAGTATATATATATATATATATATATATATATATATATATATATATGTGTGTGTGTGTGTGTGCGCTCACTTCAATGGTGATATACTAAGAAAAACATTTTTAAACAATGTATAATCACTACTACATAAGGTATCACCAGTTGAGCAAACTTTACAATAACAACAATATTTAGAGATTGTTTTTTGAAGTTTTATGAGTATAAAAAGCTAAAGATAAACAGATAGAAATGAAAATATACAGGGCACCATTTAAGAACTTTAGCAGACTAATGTCAAGTAAACATATGAAAAAATCTTCAACATTATTTGTCATTCAATAAATGCAATTGAAAACAGCCATAACAAACGCTGGAGAAGCTATGGAGGAAAGGAAACACTGCTGCCCTGTTGGTGGGAGTGCAGACTATTAGGACCACTATGGAAATCAGTATGGAGAGTCCCTAAAAAGCCAGGATTACAGATCTCAGTCAAGCCAACTACTCCCCTCCTGGATATTTTTCCAGAAGAACTGAAAACCTCATACCACAGTGATATATGTGCACCCATGTTTATAGCAGCAAAATTTGTTATAGCTAAATCCTGAAACAATCCAGTTGTCCATCAAGAATGAATAAAGAAGATGTGATATTTTTACACAATGGAGTATTATCCAGCTGGACAAATGGTTAAATTTAAGGGGTTTTTTTTAGTAAATGAAGGCAACTAGGCATGATACTTTCAAGTGAAATACATCAGACTCGTATGCGTAAACATGGCATTGTCTCCTTAGTATGAGAACCTAAAAGAGAAAAATAGAATCTGAAGGGTATAACAGATACTGGGAAAAGATAGTGAGCATATTCAGAAGGAAAGAGTCACTGAGTTGAGGAGGACAGGAGAGGGAGTGGGGGAAAGAGGCTCATCTATATGTGTAAGAGGATGGTCTGCACAACCATGTGGTGCATTTCTGCTGGTCTATGGGAAGAAGCAGGTAACACATTGTTTTCTCTCTTTTTTCAATTGTTCATACATTTTCTCTTCTTAATTTCTTTCTTCTTCCAATTTTACATGCATATATCTGAAATATGAATAACTGGCTGGAAGATAACGTTATGTATTACAACGAATACTGTGAAATTCATATTTTATTTTGTTAAGTGAAAATCCATATCACTTGTAATGTTTTTGTGTTTTAATTCTAATTTTTACTCTCTTTTAAAAAACACAAATTAACTGTCTTTACATTTTGGTAAGGAACCTATATCCTATGAGACAATAGCTCAATTTATCAGTTTCTTAATTAACTCCCTGTTGAAAAAAACTGCTAGTCAAAATGTATCAGGTATTCAGTTAAGTCAAGTATTTAGTGAAAGAGAGCCGGGCATGGTGGCTCATGCCTGTAATCCCAACATTCGGGAGGCTGAGGCAGGAGGATTGGTGTGAGTTCGAGACCAGCCTGGGCTACAAAAGTGAGCTCAAGGCCAGCCTCAACTGCATAATGAGCCCTGTCTCAAAATGACAAAAAAATAAAAAAAAAAAGAAAGAAAGAAAGAAAAAAAAGTATTTAGCGAAAGAAAAATTTAAAATATATGAATTAAAAATCATTAGGAAATAAAATAAAATCATAAAAAGAAATCATTAGAATTTCAAGGTGCTTAACTATTACTAAGAAAAACATGAAATTTTAAAAATTAAAGATTATACTAGAATATGCAATAAAGAAAATCATCCTTTGCCTAATGAATACTAAATAAAATAGGATCATATCTATGTCTAAAGTTAATAGCATTATTTTTGCAGAGTTTAGTGGCATTTTATATTTATTTATTTATTTATTTATATTGTTATGGAACGGTTTACAGGGTGTCCAGGGTCTCACTATTAGATTGGACTTGTAGTGATCTGTCTCTTTATAGCCCCCCAAGAGCTGGGATTACAGGAATGCACTGTCCCCACTGTGGGGTTGTCAGGGCCAGCATGGCAGGCTCAGGGATCAAACCCTGGTCCCTGCACTTGCTTGCAGGTACTTTTATCTGCTGAGCTGTTTGGCTGGCCTTTATAGTGTATTTGTTTTTTGGAGTCCAAGATTATTGTATAATATTTTAATCTACCTATAATTTTGATCTTTTAGAATCACTACTAATAACATATCCATATTTTAAGAATATGTTGTATCTGCATTAAACATGGAAATAAAACTCTAATGAAGAGAAACTATAAGATGGAAGAATGTAAAATGAGAAATAATCTCATTAGATAAAAACGTGTAAAGTCTGTGATCAATTAATGTATGATAATTAAATCTCTATTTAATTAATTAAATAAATTAATAAATTAAATCTCTATTTAAAAAATTTGCTATTTAATCTAAATACATATAGTATATTATTAATAGAATCATGTTTCTAGGTTATACAATCTTACAACAGGTTACTAATTATTTTAAGATATTATCTATGAAGAGAAACTAGCATAAAAACTATAATAAAAATTCATATTAAAGTCAGGTACTATAGTAAAAGATGGAAATGTAATTATAGCAAGAGTCAAAAGATCCTCTTTGAAAAAAATATATTCACAGGAAATAAACGCAAACTTATAAACAATCATTCGAAGAACTGAAAAAAACTCTAGGCAATGTTGCCTGAAGAAAGTAGCATTTGGCAAAAGGAAGAGACACAAAAATAAAACCTTTGCTCAAACGTCACATAGGGCCATGTACTTTTGCTCTTATTTCTCAAAGGTATGTGCATGTTTCCTTGTTAGCATACCAGTACTAGTTAAAATTATATCCATAAGGTAAATATATTGACAATTTAGTTGTATACAGAAAAACCTAGTTGTTTACTAATTTTATGTAATTTTTAATATCCTAGTTTAAAAATCTATTTAAAGTAAGTATAACTCATTTTATTTTACTTTTATACATGTAGAAGAGTGAAGTGCCTAGGAATTTAGAAATCAAAATACAAGCAATAGACATTTATCAGAAATCAGTGGTATAAACTTAAATATAATTTTAATTATGCTAGATTTCTAAATTTTTACACAAACTGAAATAATCCTTAAATTCGGTAAGTTGATTACAGCCCATTATTAGAAATGTTTCCATAAATAATTACAAATCAGATGATTATTAACTTCACTAGGTCTGCATTTAATTCCATAAAAGGTACTATATAAAAAATAAAATCAGTATTATTTTTTTGTCAGCAGCATGGATCATAAGTTATTATTGCAAAAAAGAAAAACATCCATATAAAATTTGACAGTAACAGTATGGTCATAAATGTTACAGAATGATAATATAAAGCAATGGACATAAATTTATGATTTTCCCTCGCAAGTAAAAAAAATGTCATGAGCAGAAATTATGTACACTATATGTAAGTTTTAAATTGTTTAAATCTCATAAACACCATCTAAGGATAATATGTAACTAAGTAAAAAGTTCTTATCCATGTGTTTGAGAAAAATAAATAGGACTCTCACCTTTAAGCAGTAAATTTCATTAATCTTCACTAGTGTTATTCTAATTTTTAACTCTAAGCAAAGAAATGACATTAAATGATCACTTCTTAAAAATTTGGAATTCATAGGGCCAGCCAGATAGCTCAGTGGATTAAAGTGCCTGCTTAGGCAGACGCAGGGAGCAGGGTTCGATACCTGGTGTGCCATGCCAGCCCTCGCTGAGATGGCAAATGAGACAGAGACACACACCTTTAATGCCAGCCCTTGGAAAGCTGAAAACAGTAAAATCACTACAAGTCCAGTCTACATAGTGAGACTCTGTAGATCCTGTAGTAAATACATATATATATATATATATATATATATATATATATATATATATGCTAAATTCATGACAGAGTTTAGAAAATCTTTCATCATTGTTAGCATTATTATTTGTGTGTATGTGTGTGTGTGTGTGTGTGTGTGTGTGTGTGTGTGTGTGTGTGTGTGTAACTGGGGTTTGAACTCTTCACCCTGCATGTGCCAGGCAGGCACTTGTGCCACGGAGCTATCTCCCCAAGCCCTTGTTAGCATCATTTGAGAAAACAAAGCAAAGAACACCTTTTAATTATGTTCTTTTAAAAGCCCTATTGTGTGGGTTTTTTTTTTTAAAAATCATTTTCCAGTGTGTTCTGTTAATAAATTTCCGAGTCATACTTTTCTGAAAAATTTTAGGTGATATTTAATTCCATAAAAAAGTGCTATGTAAAGTTTTATTTCCCGGATTTATCTTTATTTTTCCACACGTTTTCAGTGTAAAGTTTGCACTGTGTATTTGTTAAAAATAATAACCCCTAGCAAGCTTATAACACGCATTAGGAATAATGATGACAGGTTAGTCAAGCGTGAAGACAAAAACCAACAGAGGCAAAAAGAAAGAAGCCAAGAAATCGCAGGCAGAGAAAAATGAGCAACAGCAATAATCCTATAGCAAGGGCACTTATTGGCTCCTCCTCCTCTCTTTTCCTTTTCTAATGTTTTGTACACATTAGGAGTTTTATAAATACTGGAGTTAGAGTTCTGAGAAGTTTGAAATCCTGCAGAGAAGGTGGGGAGCTCGTTTAATTCCGTAGTGAGGTTTTCCCACTCAGTCCAGCATGCTTGGGATAAATGTGCCAGGTTTGCCTGAAATTGAGCAGTTCATGTATTTTAACTCTGTAGCGCTCTTAGTTTTCCCTTTCTCTCTAAAATTCAATCTGATTTGTATTATCTGGTATGAGATCATTCCGTCTTACTAACAAAGGGTAATGCCTGGTGGGTTACCCAAAGTTTTACTAAGAATGGCTGAACAGTCACCTTAGACATGTGTCTGCGTATATGTGTTTTGTTTTCTTTGTAAGAGCAATAGATTTTAATAAAACCCTACTGGGACTCTCTCTCTCTCTCTCTCTCTCTCTCCTCTCTCTCCCTGCCTCTCTCCTTCCTTCCTCCTCCCACCCTCGCTCTCCCTCCATCTCTCCCTCCCTTGTCCCTCCTTTCCTCTCCTTCCCGCTCCCCCTCTCCCCATCCCTCCTCCCTTCTCACTCCTTCCTCCCTCTTTCTTCTCCTCCTCCTAGCCTCTTCCCTCTCCTACCTCATTCCCTTCCTCCTCTCACCTCTTCTTTCTTGAACAGCTGGCTTCTCAAGCAATCCTTCAAGTGTCCAAAGCCTATCAATGGCTATTCAATCATATCTTCAGTTTTCAGTCCAGTGTTAGAAAAACAAAGGTCTTGATCCTCTTTGCTGTGAATCTTTCCTGGCTGAGCGGAGCTCACCGGCCTTCCTGAGCACATGGCAGTGGCTGCAGGTAAGGGCAGTTGAAAGAAGCCCAAATGATGCGCCCAGCACAGCAGGGGCTGTGAGGATGCATGGGTACAAACAAGTGGACTGAGAGTGAAAGGGAGGAAAAAATCTGATCGCTGCAACCGGGAAGAGGCATGGCAGGTCTTGACAACACAAACGTGCCCTTAAGCAGATGTAGAGCGACCCTGCTAAGACTCGCACTTCAGTGTTTAGTCAGCTTTCAAGAAAAAAATTAAGAAGAGCTTTATCCAGCTCTTCATCCAGAGCACTGTTTTACAGGACCTGTTAAAAAGATGTTGCTATGAATGTTACTCTTCATTATAACAGTTCTCATTTTTACTCCAGTCTTTGTATTAGACGCTAGAGCCTATTACTCTCTAATTCTCCTAATACAGATGCAGCGAATCAAGTCCACAATAGGAATGAAATTGCACTAATGGTAAAATTGCCTCTGGCAACAGCTGAACTGGGGCTAGAAATGGAGTCACCTTCCTGAAGGAAAAGTGTAAGAGAAATGTGTACCTGTATATCCATATATTAAAAGACAGATATCTACCTACTAGTTATCTAGTTTTATATTTGTGTAATGCATGAAAATTTCTGGAAATATTAAAAAAAAGGTAAAGGTATTTAAATAGTATTGTGGACTTAAGGACAACGGTTATTCATTGTAAATTGTTTTTAAAGAAATCAAAACAATTCCTCCACCTCATATCAAGAGTAAAAGTACAGGAATTTTCAATACACACTGGAGACATTTATGTTTGGCTATTTTGTTTTGTCTTGTATTTTTAGGGAAGGGTCTACTACTAGATCGGACTTATCATCATCTGCCTGTTTACAGCCTCCCAAGAGCTGGGATTGCAGGCGATCACAACCACCGCCCAGTCTCCACGCCTGTCTCACCATGCCCCAGGGGCAGGGGTGGCATGGCAGGCCTGGGGATCGAACCCCATCCCCTGCATCTGCTTGCACATGCTTTAATCTGCTGAGCTATTTGGACAGCCCTGGAGACATTTATGTTAAAATGCTGAAAAACACTGATAATTATGTAACCTGAAATTTTACATGAAAGTCAAAGCCAGTATTACTTCATGAATCAAATCTAACCTTTCTTGTCTGGAAAAAATAGCCTAAACTGCATGGCCTAGAAAAACATCAGAAATCAGGAATAACCCCTGTCTAGCAAGGCTCTCAAATGCTGAATTATATTTCTCATTTCTATAGAGATTTAACACCACTTTCTATTGCTGGAAAAGAAATTTTCTGTTACTATCAAGAATGCCAGCTTCTAAAGATTTCCTGTTGGCAAAGGAGCAGGCAACTTAATTGTTTTCATGTATGCTGCCAGCCCAGGGCTGTTGTGGTAGCTGTATCCGATGGGGCTGCTTTTTTTCTGATTAAAATGAATGTTTCTAAATTAACAAAATAGTGTCTTATAGCTTGTATGTTTTCCAGTTACCACAATTCATATGATGCGAGCTCTGTGAATGTATTTATTAAAACTCAATGTGACCACTATTTCTGGGCACTTCCTTGTTATCTTGATGTTAGTTTAGAAACCTGCTTTTCTGTAGTACTTAGGTTAGGAGCCTTGGCAACTCTTCCACTGAGTGATGTCTATGAGCACTTTCACTTTTTCTGAGAAAAAGTTTCACTAAATTGCCCAGTTAGAGTGTGAGGTCCTAATCCCCCGTCTAAGCCTCCCTCATTTCTGGGGTTGCAATAGTCTACCAGCTCATGCAGCCAATATGAGCTGTTTTAGCAGTGGGAAACACGGGAAAACAAGGATGACAAATTATTGCCTAAGAATTCAAATTTGTTAATGTCTTCTCTGTCAAATTTCAGCGGAAGAGTGTTATGAAAGCAACATAACATTCTGTAGAGCTTGTTCCTCTTCAAAGAAGGAATTTAGTTGAACCAGATTCGCAAGTTATCATACACTCATTAGTTTATGACAGATCTCTTCAAGAGCACGTAGGATATTTCTGCCTACAATTTATCCTGACACACATAAGCATCTGAAAGTAGAAAGTGGCAGCTTTGCATCCTTTCTAGGGAAAGCCCTGAAGGATAGGGCACAAATCTGAGCAGCGTGCCTGTTGGTTCATCTTGCCTCAGAGCAAATGAATGTGGGCCTTTAAATAGGTTTATTGGTTATGCCCAATCGTTTGGCGGCATGGCTCAAGAATACACACACATCTTTAACTTTAAAAAGTGCTGAAAAAAACTTCTGGGGATAAAGTGGATTGGTGTAGATCTCTGAAGGCAAACAATATCAGGACATTTTTCTTCCATGTGAAGTCTCACCAAAAAAGTAGACTCATCCCAGAAGTTCCATAACCATATTATTAGGGCGACACATATGGTGAATACCCATCAGGCAATTGTCTGTCTATTCTTGTCATTGTTCACTGGTCTTGTGAAAACATTGCTTTTGATAGCAAGAAAGAGATTATATACACACCCCACCATATGGATTACTCTTCACCAGGGCTATATCCCTTATGGTGGATAAATTGTGCCAATGTGAGAAGTCTAGCAGCTTAACTGTGTTAGGGGCTGGCCAGATAGCTCAGCAGATTAAAGTACCTGCTTAGGCCACTGCCGGTGTTCAATCGCTGGCTCCTTGTGCCAGCCCTGCCCCCCAGGGCACACTGAGACAGCCATTAAGATTGAATGTCCTGGTGCAAGCCTGTAATCCCAGCATTTGGGAAGCTATAAACAGGAGAATCACTACAAGTCCAATCTACGTAGTGTGACCCTGTAGACCTTGTAGACCCTCTCCTAAAAGAGAGAAAGAGAGAGGGAGAGAGGGAAAGAGAGAGAGAGAGAGAGAGATAATAAACCAATATAGACTGTATATTGAAAATCTTAGACCTTGTGGAAATGAAGGTTTGAGTTAGCACTACCTGAGCACCACAGCCAGATGAAATGCATACTGAAGACAGAGAATACAGAATGGTAATAATAGAAGTTAGTTAGTCCAAGAACAACAGCATCCAAGACTGTGTGATCAGTTGTAGAAATGAGGAATCTAAAAGCTACATATTTTTCTTATATTGGTATGCACATATGTACATATAAATCAAATATATTTTATTTTATCCTCATCCGACTGCTATTTTAGAAGAGCACACTGATAGTAGGAGTGTGATCTAAATAGCTTGTGGGCTGCTTAAATCAAATGTAAAAGCTCAAGATCATAACTAAGGAATATATATTTTTCTTAAAAATTCAAATCAAAGAATAAAGCTACATCTAGCCCATAATCCTTAACAAGTATACATTTCACTTGACAATATGAGCAAAGTTCTATCAAAAAGAATTTAACATATGAGAAAAAAATGTTAAAGTAAAGAAAAGTGGCTGGGGATGTAGCTCAGTGGCATATGTGCCTGCTGATAAGTTCAAAGTCCCAAGTTCATCCCTGGACCCCATGCCCTGCTGGCCCCAGAGTGGTGATGCATGCCTGTAAACCCATCACTGGGAAGACTGAGATAGGTGGATCACTATGAGTCCAAGCTGTATAGTGAGAGCCTGTATCAAAATAAAATAAAATACATAAAATGAAATTTAGAAATAAAAAGAAATAAAAAATAAATGAACAAGGTGGATTTTAATGCAACTATCAATATTTTTATTTTAAAAAAGACACAAGAGAATTAAAAATTAATAACAAAGTGGAAGAAAATATTTGCAAAAGACATTTGATAAAAGAGATACTGTCAAATATAAGTCTATAAACTGAAATGTGAAAATATGAATTAGAAATGGGGACAAAAATTAATGAGACATTGTCTTACTTAACTCCTAGTTGCTAAAACAACATACTTAATACCCACAAATTAAAGAAGGAAAGGTTTATTTTAGCTCAAAAAAGTTTATCTGGCCCCAGCCTCCAGAAGGTTTATGGAGAACCCACTTCACATTCAGCTGGCTCTGCGCCATGGCGGTATGCAGAGATGCAGGACAGAGCAGAACCGGGCCGCAGCCCAGCAGGCAGGAGGCAGGAGCAGCGAGCCTCGCTTTCTCTCCTTCTTGCATCCAGGCTGCAGACCTGTTGGTGGGCACCACCCACGCCCAAGGCAGGCCTTTCCGTGGTCCATATGGCCAGAACTATGCTAACAAAACAGTCCAGTACTCACACTTGCAATTCACTGTCACATAACTGTGACCAGACTCTCCCGAAGTCCCCAGCTTTGAGGCTATGGGGAATATCTAGATACAAGCACGGGAGACTCCTCAATAAAAAGATATCAAATGAGCATTTAAAAATTCATTTAGTGTCATTAGAGTATTGCAAATAAATCGATGAGATGTTGCTACCTATATATTGGAGTAGATGAAATCCAAAACAGGGATAACCCCAAATGTTGGTGAAGACATAAATAAATAATAACTTTTACTCATTTCTAGGAAAAGGTCAGAACTGTACAGACACTTTGACAATTTCCCACAACCTAAAATACATTCAGGACACACTTCAACGTGTGCCTGAATATTTATGTCCACACATAGTCAATATGACATCCACCCAAAAGTCAATACATAGAAAATCATGCCACCTTTACTCTTAACTACCAAACACTCTTAACTACCAAAACATTTTATGGGTGACTGACTAAAAACAAAATTGTAGTATATCCTAAAAATTGAAACTTATTCAAGGAAGCCTAAGTGCACTGTTGTGACAAGACATGGAGGACACTGGAAAGTGTGTTACTACATTCAATAAGCAAATCTGCAGACACTCCATAACGTAGGACGTTCTCTAATACCTAGGATTACACAGCAATAGTATCAGTTATTGTTAGTAGGGAGGGGAAAGTGAAATATTCAAGGATAGAACACAGAAGGTTCTATGAAGCTATTCTATGAAGGAAAAGAAGGAATTGGTCATCCAGGCTTATGCCTGTGCAATCCTGGTGGCTGTAGCAACCAAAAGCATCTAGCATCTTTATACACAGGTTTGAAAGGAGTCTTCAGGGCCTCCAAAAGCCAACCTTTTACCGTACATAATTAGTCAAAAGGGAGTATTTACATTTGTTAGGAAATGTTCATTTCCAAGATGTTTTAATTTTTCTCCTTTTCTTTCATATTTAGAAACTCATTTAATAAAAGTTCCTGCTGCCGTTGTTCATATGACTTACAGGACTACTCTAGAAAAATGTTAATGGGGGACCAAAGCTGCTTCTTCGTGGAGGCATCTTCATGGATATTGGGATGAATCGGCTCTGATCATTGAAAGCACAGGTAGAAATCAATACCAAGGACCTACAACACTTAGTCATAGCCTGATAAGAGGCAGAAAAATGAATCCAATAGAATATGTAACTAAGCCAAAGGTCTCTGTTTCAGTGAATCATGATATGTATTACTTTAATTTTTCTTTCTTTTCAGGACAGCCAGATAGCTCAGCAGATTAAAGCCTCTACTTAGACACACGTAGGGCCTGGGGATTTGATGCCCAGGACGCTGTGCCTCCACCCCCCCACCCCCACCCCCCTATCACCCTCACCCCTCCACCTTGCCAACCTGCCCCGCAGAGTGCACTGAGACAGTCATTGAGACTGGGCGTGGTGGCACTTGCCTGTAATCCCAGCACTTGGGAGGCTCTAAAGAGGCAGATCACTACAAGTCAGACCTGGACAGTGAGATCTTATACATCCTGTACTAAATACATTAAAAAATATTTCCAAGATAGTAATAATAAAGAAGGAAATTCTCAAAATTTAAGAACTCTAAAAAATGATAGATTTCAATACTCATTCTTCACACCATGAGAAAATGTCTTGTACATGTTGTGTTAATGCTCATTACTGAAATCTTAGATATTCCTTTTTTTAAGAAATAGTCAATTCCTTGACACTGTGATTGTTAAACCAAAACATTTAATGCATTTTCTCTACCCAAGCAAAAACTTACTTTATTATAAATGTCATATTCTGTCAGCAATGCAAATCACTTCACTGAGATTTTGCTTAAACTGGAATACAATTCCTAATAAATAAGGTGGATGTTTTACAAATTTTTAAGCTTCAGATCCTTTTTGACCGAAGGCTATATTATGCCATCTATTAACATTACATACTATGTTACAACCAATTTTAGTGTTGAAATTTAATATACAATGAATTTCAAAAAAGGTTCTCTTTTTATTTCAGTAAGTACCATGATGAAAAACAATTTAAAAATTAGAAACACAATCAGTTCAAACATATCAATCATTTCTCTAATATATGAATATACAATTTGTTTAGAGATTTTGTTCTGGAGTTTGATGGAACAGTTGGCCTCAGTGCTATTCAGCATATTGGAATGATGCAAGAGGAAGGGTAGAATCTCCAAAAAGATTTCTCACTCATACTTAGCAATTGATATTGTCTGTCACCTGAAACGAGAGCAAGAGTGTCTACACATGGTCTCTGAGTATGATCACTGGGATTAAAAGTGGAGCAGGAATGAAGATTAAAAAAAAAAAAGAAAAAAACAATATTTGTCAAGTAATTTATTTGATGTCTCAATATACAAAGATAAATATTTAAAAGCAAACTGTAAGGATTTTACTCTATTCGTATATGTAGCTATAGATAGATATAGACATGTAGGGAGACTCTAGCTAGAAGAGTGACTTAAATGACTCTTCAAATAAAAGAATTCCCTTTGGTGATGGCCCACCCTTCCTAGAACACACAGTTTAAGATTAAAGCAGCAGCTGATCAGGATCCCAGATGGTTCATCCTTACATAGGGTTGCTTTGGCCATTGTTCTGTTCCTTCCTGGTGGCTTATTTAGCTTAGGGAAGCTTGAGTCTTGCCGTAGACCAGATTGCCTGTCCTCTGCCCTTGCTTTGACCCCTATATGAATTTCTGCCTAGGCGTCCTACTTTTGCCCTGTGTCTTTGTTTTCTACTTCTATCCACAAAAAGCCATGGAAGTTTCTGATAGGTGCTGTTTCTCCTGAGACTGAGGGTCTCAGTTAAGGCAGCCCCTGTGCATTTTTCTTGGAGTTTAAACTGCACACTGACTTTGAGTAATCTTTTATCCTTCATGCTCCAACATGATCATTAACTGTGACAGTTATTTCTATGTAGCATTAAAATATCTAAAAATGTGCTATATGCATAGAAATATATATTATTAGCATGCAAAAATCCATATATATACTGCTTGTATAATTTTATTTAAATTATATAAAAATGTAAACAAACATATGTAACAGCACAATTTATGATTTTTTCCTCTTTCAAGAGTCTACTTAGCCGGGCGTGGTGGCGCACACCTGCAATCCCAGCACTCGGGAGGCTGAGGCAGGAGGATCGGTGCGAGTTCGAGACCAGCCTGGGCTACGAAAGTGAGCTCAAGGCCAGCCTGAACTGCAGAGTGAGACCCTGTCTCAAAAAGACAAAAAAAAAAAAAAAAAGAGTCTACTTGCTTTAGTCTCGCCTGGACATAGAGGTCTTATCATGACAAAATAGCTGTGCTGTACTGTGGGAATCCCCTGGGAGGCTCAGGGAAGCAAGGGGCAGCATGTGTGACAGCGTGGGCTGTCACACAGCTTTCAGAACAGCCCCACTACCGGCTGAGCACAGCAGGGTAAATGAGCCCGGCTGGCGTCACATAAACCAGAAGCACTGCTCAAGACCACCCTGTCTTGTTTTGGTTTTGATTTTATGTGGCGAAGGGTCCTGCCATGTAGTGCACTTGGGCTGGCCTTGATCTCGTTTATATAGTCCAAGCTGTCCTTAAGCTCACGGCGATCCTCTGTAGCCAGCCTCCTGAGTGCTGGGATTATAGGCAGTGCGCCAACAAACTCAATATTGGTTTTATATTCATGAACTGTGATCCAAAGAAATGAAACGATAATTTTTAGGTGCCTTAGTTGTTAAGTCATTGAAACAATGTCAGTTGAATATTTGATCTTTCATGAAAAGTGTCTTGAGTAATTCCTCAGAATCCAGCAACTAGATTAATGATTTGTTATTGCCTTTCAGAAATATAGAAATGTCTACTGTTCAGATACTAAGTAGTTTTAAAATTTGCATAAAACTGATTTGCATATGCAACTTAGAAAGTGTTAATTTCCGTTGAGCAGATATTTGCATAATCTTTCTTACAGGGCTAATAAACAAGTAGAAGACCTACTCAACTACAAGATTCTCTTGCAGTTGAGAATCTACAAACCATTTTTCAGCTGGAAAGTTTTAAATATATATATATATATATATATATATATATATAAATGAATTATGCTCAGTTTCCTTAGAAATCACATTATTTGATGTACTTACTGCTCATTAGTTCTGTGACTTTAAATAAATTATATGATCTCTCTGAAGTTCTAATTTCCTTACCATTAAAATAGGTATAATAACTATGGAACTTCATAATATTATTTTTTAAAATAAGTAAATTCATGCCTAGCAGCTAGTAAATTTTATGGTTTTTATAAGTGATAGCTATATTTATCATGGGTGTTTAGATATGCCAATTAACTAACAGATTAGTCATTTTCATTTTCTGCAGTATATTTTATGATAATCACTGCTAAAGAAATTTAGTGTCATATAGCTTACTGACAATTTTTTGATATATTTCTGCCTATAAAAAGTAAGAATTTTATAAACATCAATGTTACTATTTGAATATTTATGTTATAAATATTCACTTAATATTTTAGTGAATTTGAAAGATTTTTAGGTGACTGAATATTGTATTTCAATAAAACTGCTTTCTTCATAAGATAAAGAATTTATTCATAGAAATATCTTTATATAGTACAATTACTATAAACTTTAAAGGAAAACCTGAATATAATTTATAATGATATAAAAATCTAATTTAAGATTATGAGGACATTTTAGAATTAAATTGCCAAGCAATTAATGTTACATTATAACCTTAAAAAAATGTCATATTTCAGGGTAAATTTAAACAAAAATTCTACATGATTTGATATATATTAATTATAAAAGATAAGATACAAAATTTTTCCATTAGGAAAATTGTTACTGGTGTTGTAACACATAGCTGAAGATTAAGACAGAATTTAGATGTAGAAACTATTTTTTTATTCCTGTATTCTGATTTGCATGTACTGTCATAGAATTGACAGAGGCAAACAAACAGCAGGAAAAATTTTGAAAAAATATGAAAGATCTCAATGTCAAGTTAAACTATGAAATGCAAATAAATCTGGGAAGAAAAACAAAACAAATTTGAATTCTTGCAGATGCTATGCAAAGCAAGTCAAAAATAAGTGGCTCTACGTTGAGAGGGTCGAGGAAGCGATGGCACCCAATGTGGAGGATGAGGCTGTTGGGTCAAGGTCAGAAAGGAGGCATGTTGAGACGTCCTCAGAAGGAGCAATGCGCCCCTCTGTCCTCTCTGAGAGAGCCCCACCAATTACTCATGATTCTGCCCTGCAGCTTTCTAGAGATTTAATTTACAGAGATTTGGAAGCCTAGAAATCTCAGACTGGGGAAACCAAGCAATGCAAAGAAAATAGAACATGGAGCTCTCTGCAGTGGGACCCGCTTCTCATAGCACCCAAACTCATACGCAGCGGGAGGCAGGCACATTCCTTCAAGGCATCTACCTGAAAATTATCCACCTGAAAGTCCACCTTTAAGATCATGGAAAGTGCTTCTCTGGTGAGACTGATTCTCAGAGAAAAACAAACACAGGTGCTTACATTGAGGGGTCCACAAATAAGACAACCGCTTGTTCCTCCACACAAATGTGGAGGAACATTTTGTCTTCCACCAACAAAATGTTTCAGTTCTTAGAGTCTCTATCCTTAGTGTTGTAAGCAACAACGAACCAAAAATCTCACAAAGGACTTGATAAGAGTGACAAATAAAAACAGGACATCAGGAGCCTGGAAAAAAGTACAAATCAAAAAATTTTGTAAATATTTTTCAAAATTAACTTTAATGCACTCAGAATGTAAATGCTGGTGAAAAGAGTGCATAATAAAATGGGGAGATTCCAGTGAACATGCTATCTGTCAGTTGTGAATGTTTTTAACAGTAATTTACAAGAGATGCTCAGGCATCCCTGCCTTAGCAATGTCAAGAAATCTGGGCTATCCCTAGGTCTGAGGATATTAGGGGGAAAAATTAAGTCCTAGAAGAGCTAAAAAATGGAGGAAACTACTAGCAGATACAAGCTGTATCCTTTAAAAATGGAAACGTGTTCACAGCCAGTCAACAGCTGACAGGAAGGAGTAAAGAGAGTGGTTCACCACTCCACCCCGCCTCTTCTGCCTCCTCACATGCTCTTCTCTGCCTACCCACCCTGTGATCTCCTCCACTGTCCACTGCGTGAATCCCAACCAGCACCAGTGGACAAGAGGACCAGGATGAAATGTGTATGGATCAGGCCTAGGAATAGGCTCAGAGCACACCTCAGGGAGAAGTCTAGAGAGTGAATCTAAAGGGATAAGTGGATACTGAGATGAAGAAAAGAAGAAAACACACGATGAAGCAAGTACAAGATGCTGTTTTACATAGATATTTTATGTCTATATTGCACACACATATACATTAAAAATGTCCAGATATTTGGAAAATAAATTTTAGGAAATGTGAACCACAATGCTGGGTTAGTTACTCTTCTCTCATTTCTGAGACAAATACTCGACACCCAAAATGAAACAAAGAAAGGTTTATTTAGCTCACAGTTACTGGAGGTTTCAGTCCATAGTTGGCTGGCCCATGGCTGAGAGGCCACAAAATGGTGACAGAGGCAACCAACCAACCAGGGCAACAAAGAGCAACAAAGAGACAGTCTGTTTCTCTGTGTTTCTTATGTTACATTCAAGGTCTCTGCCCCAGCCTATCCAATTCAGGCCACACCCATAATCCCAGCAGTACTAAAATATATAATCCCAGTGGGTCATGAGTCAGTCTCAAACTCCAGAAGTCCCCACTCCATGACAGGCTTTGGGGGGAGAACTCGACATAAACCACAACAAGTGTGAAAAATAAATGATGCAAACTAGAAGACAGTTTATTAAAAATTCAAGAATCTAGGTATTCCCTGTCAAATGTTTGGTGTTTAAAGACAAGCTAAAATACAGAGAGGGCAAAACACATTTTCTATTTTTGTAGCAATGCCTAAATACATGCTTGGAAGGCCTAATGTTATTATTTGCTAGGAAGGATTAATATCAAAGGCCTTCCTTCACCTAAAAGATAAAATAATGAAAATCATTAAGTTTAATAATAATAAACAAACCTTAAAATTTTCCAGTAATCAAAAAGCAATCATATGAAGTGAAATACAAATAAAGACAATTTTTAAGTTCTCTGTGACCACTCAGGATGCTGGACATACATGGCGATTCTTCTAGAATATAAGGAAATCTTATAATCAAGTTAGATATTTAAAATCATCCAATTGTACATTTCAAATTTCAAAATAATGATTAGTTGGTTCTGCTCTTCAGGTCTAAAAGTCTTTTTTTTTTTTTTTTTTTTCGTTGCTATAAGCTTGCCGTACATGCAGTTTATAATCATCTTGGGAAGTGATTGCAGGTACACACTACAGCTTTGTTTTTCTTTATTTTGAACAATGTCAGTGTCCAGAAAGATCAAAATCCACAGATTATCTCTGATGGAGGACTTTAGAATTATTGTTCCATATGAGACCACATTCTAGGTTTTCTCCAATTTCTGACTGCTCCTTCTTTTCCTTATAGGCTAAGGTTGTGTGTGTGTGTGTGTGTGTGTGTGTGCATTCCAACATTAGCATATACAGTGTGGTGTGTGTGAGTGAGGTGTGTGTGCATGTGTGGTGTGGTATGTGTGTGTTTGTGTGGTGTGGTGTGTGTTTGTGTATGTGTTATGGTGTCATTTTTTTCTGTCTTATTAACTATCACTTCTTTTTTTAAATTTAGTATTTTATTGTTTAAATTTAACAATGGTTATATTACATATTTTCATCATCAGATCAGTTTAGATTAATACATATAGATAAGATTATACATATGCATAAGATATACATAAGATTGATCAAATAACTATCACTTCTTAAATTTTAAATTATTCAGAGTATGAAGGTAGTAATTTCAAAGTCTGGTTTTGTTTTCATATTAGTTGATCATTGGAAACTGGCAACATCAAAGTAAAATCAAACCTTTTCTAACTTCTATAGCAAGATGTTAAAAAGACTGTTGGAGAGGCTAGGGAGATAGCTGAAGGGCACAGGTTCCTGCCTGGCAAGTGCAAGGTCTGGAGTTTGATCCCTGGTTCCACCAAAAAGAAAAAGATAAGAAAAATGTTGGAGAGCTGTTCAGATAGCTCAGAGGACTAAAGCACCTGCTCAGTCAAGCATAGGAAACAGGGTTTGATTCCCGGCATGCCATGTTGGCTCAGCCCCCAGAGCATGCTAAGACAGCAACTGAGACTGGGCATGGTAGTGTGGGGTTGTAATCCCAGGGCTTGGGAAACTGAAAATAGGAGAATCACTACAAGCCTGATTTACATAGTAAGATCTTGTATATTCTGTATTAATTAGATATAAATAAATAAATAAATAAATAAGTAGGGTTGGTTTCAAAGCCAAATCTAACTTGTACACGCTATCAAATGCTGGTCTGGCTATCAGACTAATTTGAGAATGCTTTGCCTCGTCTTCACTATCCGGATGGTGGGAATGCCTACGTCGACGCGTAAGTGAAGCAGAGATGCAGTTATCTAAGCTGACATGACCAGATTCTATCTATTTTAATTTTAGCTTGCTGTTTCTTACTTTGATCTACACATAAACAACAGATGATAACTTACACCGAAAATAAATATTTGAAGCTAAAATATCTGAACTAGAGAAGCCTGGAAAAGTTTAACTGAGGATTATTTGGAGTTTAGGGTCAGAAAAAAATGCTGTATTATTTGTCTTGTGCCTGGCATTTGGAAGGAAAGAGTAATAAGCAAAGGCAAATTTCAAAAGCTTTGCTCTCTTTAATGACATAATTCTCTTTTATTTAATTTTCAAGATGGCTTCATGCTTTCATTTTAGTTTTTTATTTAAATTTTGCTCCCTTTGAATGTTACAAAATACTGACATTTATACAGAAGACAGGGAGAGAAAAATTTAATCTTATTCAAATTTTCAGCCAAATAACTATAAATAAGCTTATACCTTTATACAATAAAGGCATCCCCTTTATTGACAATGCATAATTGAAGTTTCTAATTACTTTTGAGCAGAAGCAACTGAATTTGGTAATAATATGTAATGTTATATATTACAGATAACATTGAAATGGCTTACTTTAGAAATCTTCACCTTAGAATGGTGATGGTGGTTAAGATAATTTAGCTTTAGTGTTCAGTCACAGTTGTCTTCCACAGAAGGTACTAGGAAATATATTCAAGCAAATTTTGTTTTGTTACAAAACAATTACAACCCCATAAATGAATCATATTTTGCAAAGTCACAAAATTGGCAGTTGACAAGGAAGATTTAGGATCCACATCTCTGAACCCACTTCAATTTGAAGTAGAATAACTTCATCTTGTGTTTCTCTGAAAAATCAGATGCTTATTAAAGAATTTAAGTATGCTTATCGCTAGGATTAGTCCAATAAAAATCCTAAATTTCTTCAATAACATTTTTTTCATTAGACCTCTAAGTGTTTAGCCTCTGCCCTTGAATAGTTCTACTATGCCTGCTTTTTTTGAAGACCAAGCTAATAGCTGCATAAATACACTGTTGTACGAAGGAAGGCTTTCAAAAAACATTTCCAAGCCAATGTATTCACTGTGGGCAGAGTTCTTAATTATATTCTCTCCTGAGATTCTTTACAGTTTCCATTATGATTTCAATTAATATAATGTATCCACATCTTTTAAAATTATTAAAATGACACCATTAAGAAATAACTTGTGAAAACCATTAATTTTTCTATTTGCAAAGGTCTGTTAGCTTTACCTGAGGATTCAGTTTAAGCCTTTAGCTGTTACAACTCATGTCATGTTTTCCAGTTGCTGAAGCAAAGCTGTCCTAAATTAAGATAAAGTAGAAGCCTTATGCCTGTCAAATGAAGCTACCAGGATATGACAGGGGCTGCTATTGTTTTAGCACCACATTTCAAAGCCTTGTATGTGTGATTCACTTCATTACAGAAAACTATTCCCATAAGAATATTTTTTTTACAATAACTAAGAAGTATTTTGCTTCAGTCACTTATGTACAGTGATGGAATTAACACTTTGAGAACAACAGACACCCTCAAAAGTGACACTGTCATCAGTATCCACATATCCAGGACAATAACAGTAGCACTATAGTCCCACAAGTGCCATGACGACATTTCCCATGAAGAAAAGCAAGACAATAAGAAAAGAAACCTCTGCTTTAAAATGTAAAGTTGTATTGTAGTTGGATGATGTAAAAAATAAAGGTCATTTAAAACAGATGACATGGAAATTTAAAAAAATGATTTGTCAAAATTATAATCCTAAAAGAATTTAATTAAAATATGATTCTACATGATACATTGAGATACAAGTATTTTCAAGATAAGTTTCTCTTCAAAAAATAATCAGCTTGCCTTTTATATCTGCCATTCCCAGTGGCACTGCAGCAGAAATGCAGATTTTCATAAATACCTGTTTAGAGCGTCCCTTTTGAGATAGAGCCTTTGGATACAAAAGAAAGTGTAAAGGCTGTGGAGAAGACAGGGAGGAGAGTTCTGCTCCACAAACAATGATCTCAACTGGCAAATGAGTGGAAGAGAAATGGACTTTATCTGACTACATTAAAGGAAATCTACTCTTCATATTTTTAAGACATTGTGGTTAGGCTAGAAAAAGCAATTTTATGTCACCACCAAGGAAAATAATGACATGAGAGAGCTGCATGTCCTGAAATCCTGTAATGCAGATAAAAGGCACAAAGCACTTGCTTTTACTGAGAATGTTTGTCAGATGAATGTGACACTAGAATTTTTTATGGACAGCCACTTTGACAGACATTAATATGGCAAGTGTTGTCTGGCCTACTGTTTCAGCAAGCCAGAGGACCAGCAATTATGTCTGACTCCCTAGAGTAGATGAATTAAAAATGAATAAATGGCTTAGCCTATTTTGTGTCTAAATTTATTTCTAGGATTTTTATTCTATTATATTTTATATATACATAATAGCACATATTGAGGAATTTGTACCACTACATGATACACCTTGCTTAATCTTTTATTTTCACTTCCATATCATATCCTCCAATCAGCCTGTCTTCCCTTGATTACTTCAAAAGACTTTTCTTCCTTCTCTCCATCTATTTTTTTCCCCTTCCAATTTCCTTACTTTTTTACACTCTTCCCAGTTCTTGTTCCCAGTTCTCAATACCTACTATATATTTTGGTCCTTATTTACCCATTCGGTTTTTCAGATCAGAGAAACAATGCAGTATTTACACACACACACACACACACACACACACACACACACACACACACACGCATGCATGCACACGCACACGCACACGCACACGCACACGTGGGTGTGTGTGATTTCTTTCACTTAAGAATATGATCTCAAAGTCCAATTTTATCCTTCTTTGTAGCAGAACAGTACTCCATTGTATAAAAAGAGTACATCTTCTTTATCCATTCATAATTAATGAGCATTTGGGCCATTTCCACAAGTAAAAATGATGCTGCTATAAATGTACTCTAAATATATTTAAATATACATTGGAAATATTAAGAAAGGGGATAGCTATATCAAATAGAAGCTCTACCTTAGTTTCGGGAGGAATCGCCACACTGATTTCATCAGTGGTTGCATTAGTTCACACTCTTACCAACAGTGGAGAAAGACTCCTTTCTCCCCACACCCCTGTCAGCATTTGTTATTGGTTGTTTATGGGTTTTTTTCTGTTTATGTTTTAGGGAAGGGTCTATGGGGTGTTCAGGGTCTCACTACTAGATTGGATTCACAGTGATCCACCTGCTTAGTCTCTCAAGAGCTGTGATTACAGGCATGCGCCACCATGGCCAGTCTTGTATTGGTTGTTTCATTGATGATAACTTTTATTTCTGGAGTGAGATGACATTGCAGCATTGTTTTAATTTCCATATCACAAATATACATATATATATATATATATATATATATATATATATATATATTCAATAAGGAAAATAATTTATATATTATAATATTATATAATAATATTATATATGACAACATATATTTAACATAATATAGATCTTTAAATTTAAAGGCATCTACCTTCTTGAGTTTCACATATATTCCAAGTAGTAGGCCTTTCTATGAGGAATAGGTAGCAACATTTTTTTCCACATTGTGGGTTGTCTCTTCACTGTGTTAGTAGTTTGTCTTGCTGTGCAAAAGCTTTTTTAGTAAGATAATATCCAAGATGTTGATTTCTTGTAATATTTCCTGTGCAACCAGGATTTTGTTCAACATATTGCAATCAGGATTATGTCTTCAACAGTTCTACCTATTGCCTCTTCTATCACATTTAACATTTCTGTATTAATGTTTAGATTTAGCTCTATTTTAATTCAAGTTGAAATACATGGGTCTAGTTTTAAACTTTATATGTGGAAGGCCAGTTTTTCCAGCAGGATTTATTTAACAGGCTATTTTTCTTCCAATGATCATGTTTGGCTTCTTTGACAAAAAAAATAAGGTGGATGCATATGTTTCAGGTTGTTTCTACATTTTCTAATCTGTTCCACTGATTCTCAGATTTGGTTTTCCCAGTATCATACTGTTTTTGTCACAGTAGCTTTGTCATATAATTCTAAATCAGCATTGTGATGATGTTCTATGCCTTACATCTGTTGCCCAAAGTTGCTTTTTATCTTCTAGATCTTTTCTGGTTCCAAAAGAATTTTAGGGTTACTCTCTATAATTCTGTGAGATATGCTTTGTTATTGTTGTTGTTTGTTTTTTAATCAAGATGGCATTAAATCCTTATAAAAATTTTAGAAGTGTGACCATTTTTTATCAGTCGTTTTTTTCTTATCCTAGAACAAGTGATAGATTTCCATTTTCTGAAATATTTATAATCTCCTTTTTTCAGAGTTCTGCAGCTTTCAATCTAAAGGTCTTTTATTTCCTTTATTATATTGATTCTTAAGTATTTTATTTTTCTTGATGCTATTGTGAAAGGTATTGTTTTCTTAATTTTCTCAGTTACTCTTCCCTCCTTGCTGGAACAAATACCCAACACCTAAAATAAAAGAAGGAAAGCTTTATTCAGCTCTCAGTTACTGGAGGTTGCAGTACATTTTTGGCTGGCTCCCACGCTGAGTGGAACAGGGAAATGGGCATTCAGCTCATGGTGGTGGGATAGCAACAAATGGCATCAGAGGCACCCGACCAACCAGGGCAGCAGAGAGCAACAGATAGAGAGAGTCTGCTTCTCTGTTATATTACATTCAGGCCCTCTGCCTCAGGATATCTGCCTCAGACCACACCCATAATCCCAGCAGTACTAAGATTTATAATCCCAGGATTACTCAAACACATAATTCCAGTGGATCATAAGTTAGTCTCAAACTCTAGAAGTCCCCACTGCATGAGGTTTTGGGGGGACAAATAGACACAAACCATAACACTAAGTGCTCTATCGGTAGTTTTTTATTCATGTACATGAAGGCCATTGATTTTTGAGTATATAATTTATGTCCAGTTATGTGACTAAATCTGGTTGTTCAGTTGTGCTTTTGGGGTCTTCTGTGTAGAGTATCATGTCATTTGCAAATAGTAATAATTTAAATTCTTCCTTCCCAATCCTTATTGTTTTTCTTTGTTTCTGTTATCTATTTGCTCTGGCCAATGTCTCCAAAACAATATTGAATAAGAATGATGAATAAATCTCGATTTTAGAGTGAAAGCTTCTGTTTTTGATCATTTACTACAATATTGGCTGTTATTAGCCATACACAGCTTTTACCAAATTAAGATAAAGAACATCTATTTTAATTTTCTGTAGATGGATTATATGAATGGGTGTTGGACATTGTTAAGTATTTTCTGCATCGATTTAAATGATTATATGGTTTCTGTGCTTGCCTTTTTTATGTGGTATATTACATGTATTGATTTGGGTATGTTGAGTGATCCCTGCATCCCTGAGTTGAAACTGACCTGGCCATGATATGTCATCTTGACAATTTACTACATTCTGTTTGCTAATATCTTAACTGAAGATTTTGGTGTCTATGGAGATTGGTTTATAGTTCTTTTTTTTTTTTTTTTCCGTTGGAACCTTCTCTGCTTTTGGCATCATGGTAATTTTTCCTGCCAATAACAAACATCAGAGTATTGCTTGTCTTTATATTTCATTAAAGTTCATGAAAGAGTGACAGTAAGTTTTAAATTTAAATTTGTATTGTTTTCTCAGTCTCCATTGCAGTAACTATTGCCCTAATGTTTATAACTTCTTCCCTTCTCTATGCATTTGGCTTTACTTGCTGTTCTTTTTTCCAGATACCTGAAGTACTGTTTATTTGAGATTGCTCTGTTTTGCTTACACAGATATTCAATACTATAAATTTTCCTTATAGGACTGCTTCCATTGTGCCTAATAAATTACAGTGTGTTGTTTTGCCGTTCTCATTTTATTATGTAAACTTTCTAATTTCTTCTTTAGTTATATCATTGTTTGTTCAGAAGGGTATTATGTAGTTTCACATATTTATGAAAGTCTTGTGATTTCTTTTGCCTTTCATTTCTAATTTCATTGCACTGTGATCTAAAAATATTCCTGGGATAACTCCCAGTTCTTTGCATTAACTTAAGCATGTTCTATGAGCGAAGATGTGGTCTAATTTGGAAAACGTACAGTGTGAAGTTGAGAAAGTGT
This sequence comes from Myocastor coypus, assembly GCA_004027025.1. Taxonomy (NCBI): domain Eukaryota; kingdom Metazoa; phylum Chordata; class Mammalia; order Rodentia; family Myocastoridae; genus Myocastor; species Myocastor coypus. Next base: position 17,406 of record PVJA010002943.1, on the reverse strand, counting down.
GTATTTTGTTGTTGTGGAATGAGATACTCCTCAGACATCAACCAAGCCCATTTATTCAAGTATGGTTCAGTTATAATATTTCATTGTTCATTTTTTATCTATTTGATATTTTTATGGTGGGATATTGAGGTCTCCTATCACAACTGCATTAGTGTTTATTTGATCTTTCATGTCTGATAATATTTATTTTATATAATTGGGTGCACTGATATTTGCCACATATATTTTTGTAATTGCTGTGTCTTCCTCTTGTACTGTTCCCTTTACAAGGGACCTTCTTTGTCTCTCTTACTCAGATGTGGCTTGAAATCTCTTTTCTCCACAATCAGAATAGCTACTCCTTTCTCTATGCAAGCTCCTGTTGCATGGAGAATTATTTTCCACCCTTTGGCTTTCAATTCATGAATTGGTTTTTGAGTTAAATGTTTCTTGAATGCAGCATATTGTAGAATCTTTTGTCTCAGTCCATTTTGCTGGTCTGTTTCTCTTGATTAGTAAATTGATACCACTAACATTGGTGGTTATAAATGTTACGTATTGACTTATACTAATCATTTAATTTTATTGTCCTTGCTTTCCTATCTTCTCTGTTTAATTTTTTTCCTTGCTGGGTGATTCATTCTGCTTTGGATCACGAAATTTTAGCCCTTGTTATCTCTTTCTGCAGTACTCTTCATAACATTGTGTGTTGCTGGATTGGTGTTCATGAATTTCTTTAGTAGTTGTTTGTCATGGAAGTATCTTAAGCTTCCATTAAATTTCAAAGATAATTTTGTTGGGATGCATCAAACTGGGCTGGAAGTTTCTTGTTTTCTTTTCTCTTTTCCTTTTTTTTTTTAATGGGGCATTGAAGTCAGGTCCTTGAGCTTGCCAGGAAAATGCTTATTCTACTGAGCTATCTTCTCAGCTCTTGTTTCTTTTAAAGCTTGAAATATTTTACTCCAAACTTTCCATTTTTTTCCCATGAGGCTGTGCATTAAGAAGTCTGCATGATTCTAACAAGCTATTATAGATCATTTTTTTCCTCTTCTCTAACACACTTGTAGTGATTGATACATTGTGTCAACTTAGCTGAATGACTCAGCAGCCTGAATCCTTGTTGGTGGGGTTCCCGCCCTGGGGTATAATTGGTTCCTCCCTGGAGTGTAACCAGGGCCTGCCTAGGATATGATTGGCTCCTCCCTAGAGTGGGATCAAGGGCCCCTCCTGGGTATGATTGGTTCCACCCTAGGGCACAATGGGCCCATGTCAGAGGGATTGAGCACAAAGAAACTTTTTAAAGAGCTGAGGAAGTAGTCAAGACTTCACTTTGTATGAGAAGCTTCATTCTTCACATTCGGCCTGAACTTCATCTGTCTTGCAGTGCAGACTCTTCAGCCTCCAGCTTGGATCTTTCACCATCTGTCGCAGACTCTTCAGCGTCCATTACAGGCACTTTAGTCTTCCATCACAAACCCAACGGATAGAGACTTACACTGAGTGCTGCAGTGAAGTTCAGACCTTGGGACTGAATTCTTCAGTTCAGAGCCTGCAGACGCCCTTTGCATGATTCCTCATCTGACTCTGGCTGACTACTGTAAGCCAATCTTCTAATTCCTTATAGACTGTATATTTTGTGTTAATATTCATTCCTTATATCTGTTCTGTTCCTCCAAGTAAAACCCTGACCAGTACAACACTTTAATATTGTTCTTATGTTGAGTTTCTGCAGTCTTGACTATTTTATGCCACAGAGTAGATTATCTTTTATCATGGCTAATTGGAGATCCACAGGCCTTACTTATCTCTATATCAATTTTTTTTCTCTGTTTGGGAAGTTTTCTGCAACTACTACTGTTATAGTTTTTTTTTTTTTTTTTTTAATGTCAATTGTGCTATCACCTGCTTTTTCATTGACTCTGACTCTGATCCATTTTATGTTTTTCTTCTTTACATTACCTAGCAGAACTTATACTGATTTTTTCATAGTTTCTTGATATTTTTTAAAAATATTTCATTTCTTGGTCATTATTCACAATCCTGACTGCTAGATCTGAGAGTCTGTTCTCTCATTGACTTGTTATGCGATGTGTATTTTCAGTGGAATGTTTAATCCCCTTGACATGTTTGAAATTGTTCTGTGGACTCCATTTGTCTCTTACTTTGGACATTCATGGTTTTCTTCATTTTCTTAAGCCCCTCAGTTTTTTATCTACCTCTTCTCTAGAATCACTATGCATGTCTCTAAAACTCTATAATTACCTGGCATCTTATTTCTTCTTTTTTTGTGAGGGAAAGAGTGGGAATTGAACTCAGGGCCTTGCACTTGCCAGGCAAGCGCCTATTCTCTTGAGCTGTTTATCTGGCCCGTTGGCAACTTATTTCTGATTTGGCTTTCTCTAGAGTCTCATTCATCTTCTTTGTTACTCTGTTATCATATCAGAGAGTTCAGGTGGATGGATTTGAAACTGACTTCATTCTTTCTAGATTTGTCTTTGGTGAGTTTCAAGTCTAGGCTGCATCTCACCTAAATGTCTCCTTAGTTTCTAATTCTTTTTACTGTTTAATTCTTGGGCAGATTCTTGTAAATAGTTTATAGTGATTGGTACATTGCTAATGTTTAGAACACTTAAGAAATGACTACTCAGAGATGTCTCCCAAGTATACCTGGCTTTTGGGGTGTGAGCCCTTTCAAGACCCTAGCTTTCCAGTTCACTGGGGAATGAGAAGTTGCTGCTGATTTTTCCCAGGTCTCAGCTCTCTGGAGCTGACCTATCATGTTGAACATGATGTTTAGGCTTTCTCAGCCTTCTCACACCAGGAAGAATTCATCAGAACAATTACATCACCTTGCCTAACGTGGTCCAACCAGGAATAATAATAGAATCCAACAGCCTAGGACTGACAAGCTGTGTTCATTATTAGTTTGCTACCTTTAACTGTATTAACTAAATTTGTGACTATGTACCAAAATCTAAAACAAAATAGAAAAATGTATGCAGTACCGAAGCCTTCAAAATGGCTATTTCACCCTCAGGGGAGAAAACTTAAAAGGGGTGATATGAAATATAGAGCGCCAGAAGAGGAAAAGATTAGAAGGGTGAAGAGCAAAAGAAAGAAAAAAAAGCCCACTTCAAGATGTGTCTCTATTGTCACTGGTGTACAAAGAAGGCAGACAGGATACAGAAACAGATTGACTAAGGCTAGTGAGGCAGCCATAGCTTAACAATGCAGTAGTGGTCAATTCCAGCAAGCCTGATCCTTTAGTTTCAGTGAAATTCAGGCTGGCCTCTGGCTGTGAGGGCGATTTGTTCAGATTTTAGCACTTTTTGTGTCTCCTACTGGCTTGAGCATAGTAGCTTGGTCTCCTGCCAACCTGAACTTTGCAGCCTCCTCCTGACACTGCGAGGCACTAGATCTTACTTTTTAATTTAAAAGCCATTCACATACCTGGACCCCTAAAACATGTTAAGGCTTCCATTACCCTGAATGTCCCACAGTTAGTGTGTCACCAGTACCTTGATTTTGCCATGGTAAGCACATTTGAGGCTATCTGTCTAGAACCAAGAGAAATGTTTTACCCGAGCGCTTGTCCCTATCTTCATATCTATAATCTGTGATTATTATCAATCTGAATTCATCTTTCAGATCCAGAATTTGACAAAGCCAAGCTACAGACATCACAACTAGAATTTTTTTAATGGAGCTGAGAGACTGAACTGTGAGTGAAGAAAATAGAAAGTTATGTTAGGATATTTTCTATTTGACTTCATTTATGAGGCTAGAAACTAAGCTGAAAGAGTAAAATAATAGGGTGGGGCTGAAAGAAGAGATAGAATTTTTTTCCAGAGTGTTTAGGTTGGTTCATTTCTATTTTTATTTTCAGAATCTTGTGTTTTCACTTTCTGATTGATAGTTTAATATTTCCAGTTGTACGGAACATTTTTATATGTTAGTAAAATTGTATCTTTTAACTAGATCAGTGTTTCTGACTTCTATGACTTCACCGCACAGTATCTTCTTTCTTCTGTATTTAGGACAGGGTCTCCAGGGTATCACTAAACCTCCCATTTTAGCCTCTCAAACTGCTCCATGGTCTCTTAACTATGACATGAATGATGTATATTTTTCCCCCATTTGGAAAAATTTCACTGTTGCTCCACGGAGATTTAAATTTATATATTTATCAACTTACAATTGTGAATGGGTTCAATATCTGCAGCCATCATGGCTGGGTTGAATTCTTTCTGTACTACTTGTCTTGAGTCTTTGATCAGTTTTTCTAACTTTTCCATATTTGATTTTTCTCCATATTTAAAATGGCGATGATAGCATTAACCACTTCATAAACAATGAGAGTCCAAGTACCTTACTCTGGGTTCACTTTAGATCATACAAGTCTTTCACCCTTTTTTTTTTTTCAAGTAGGTCACATTGGTAAAACAACTATTTTGGGGGGCAAGGACTGGGGGTCCAGCTCAGGTCCTGGCACTTTCCAGGCAGAGCAAATGCTGCTATCTCCCCAGCAAAACAGTGTCACAATTATTGTCATAAGTGTTTGAATAAAAGAAATATAATTTTTTTTTGTCTTTTTGACACAGGGTCTCACTGTGCAGTTCAGGCTGGCCTTGAGCTCACTTTGGTAGCCCAGGCTGGTCTAGAACTTTCACCAATCCTCCTGCCTCAGCCTCCCAGTGCTGGGATTACAGGTGTGCGCCACCACGCCCGGCTAGAAATATAATTTTTAAAACTTCCTAAATCATGAACAGTGATTGGAATTATTCAATACATTGTTTTCTTTTAATAATATGATTTCTTATTTCTCTCAACATAAGTGATTATCTCACTGCTGATTCAACCTGTTATTGCTTTCAAAGATGATTATAACAGTAAGACAGATGAATTAAACATAGATCTAAGAAATAAAAATAAATACCTGAAATTTAAAGGGAGTATGTTTCATGGTCAACAAGTTTCCTCAGTCAAATTCCAAAGAGCCTCCTAAAGGACAACTGGATCTGAAAATTTCTCCTCTGAAAATCAGTTTATCACTGTTAAGATTTCTGTGAAATACATCAGCATCACTTGCTGTTTACATCAGAAATGTCCACAGGTGTCTCCTGTGCTTCAAAGTAGAGATTGAGTGGAGACGGTGGGCCTCTGGGCGAGTGGTGTGATCTATAAGAGGGTGTTCTGTGCCTTGGCCCCTGTCTTCTTTCTGCTTCTGGGCTGATGTAGATGGAGCACATTTCCTCCACCACGTCCTTCTGCCGTGCTCTTTCTACCTTGGAGTCAAATAGCCACAGAATGAATCCTTTAACAATAATGCACTAAAATGTATATTTCTTCTATTACATTGTGTATATCTAGTAGTTTACACCAGAGCTGGGAAAGTGACTATTATCGCATTGTCATTTCTATTAGGTTCTCCTATATTCTGTAGGCTTCAACTGCTTTCTATCTGACTAAATGAACATGTGTATACATGAATAGGCACAGTAGCCTGATATTATTTCACATTTTGTTGCAATTATAAAAGTTTCTTTCTATTTCTGTTGTCCAGGTATGTTTTTTTGTGCTTCTTCCTTTTATCTCATATTTTCTCTCATATTAATAATATTTATCACCTTTTATCACTCAGAGATCTGATAGAAAATAGATGCTAGGGCCAGTGAGATAGCTAAACAAACAAAGGGTCTGCTCTGGCAATCACAGGGACCAGGGTTTGATCCCCGGTCCTACATGCTGCACCAGCCCTGCCCCCAGGGCATACTAAGCCGGTAAGAGTCCAGGCATGGTGACACATAACTGTAATGCCAGCACTGGAGAGCCTAAAATCAGAAGGATCACCAAGTGAGACCCTTACCAAATACATAAATGAAAAATAAATAAATAAGATGACAGATGTCACTTTCCAAAGAGATATAAAGCTCTTGATAGATTGTTGGGTTAAGGAAGCAAAAAGGCATGACAGTGAAGCCAAGAGCTAATACTGTTGGGAAGCTGGTGTCAGCCAGATGAGGAAAAGGTGAAGGATGAGGAAAAGGTGAAGGAAGGATGAAGGAAAAGGTGAAAGCTGTTAATGACACTCAGCAGGTAGGGCGCTGCAGCAGGGGGTGTGGGCGCTGCCTGCCAATTCAATGTAAATAATTAAAGTCCTCTGTGCCTAGCTTCTAAATTTGTTCATTTGCAGTGTACCGTGAACACATGCACTGTGGACAGATAGCTGGTACGCACACAAAACACACCTTTTTTATACATCCCTTTAGGCTCCGCACTACTTTTCCTCTCCATATCTTAGTCTCCTTTCCATTTGCCAAAAATCTAGATCCCTATTTCCTACTGTCAGCCTTTTAGTTTGGCCATGGATGTATTTATGTTTTGGGTTCACATATAAGAGACACAATAAGGTTCTGAAGCTGCATGTCTGCTGTGTCTCACTTCACATTTGGGATTCAAGGTGTTCCTGTTTCCAAATTTTCGTTGTTCCTCTCCATTGAGCAATGTCAAGTAGAGTTTCAGAGTGCATGCATGATGCTGTCATCCACCAAATCCTCTTCGCTCTAAACACACACACACACACACACACACACACACACACACACACACTCAGGAAAATATGTGTGTCGTGGCTATCTGTACATGTATTTTTTTCAGTTTTACACATTCAAGTCACATTTTCTAACTTTTGCTTTAAAATTATTCTCTTTTCAAAGTGATTAGGCTTGTGATTCTGGAAAACACATTATTAAAAATTTAACTTAATTTTAGTCATTTCTTTTAGTTTTTCTTATTTTTAAGTTTAAATATTTTATTCATATAATAACTTGTGTCTTGTTTTTATTATAATTTTTAATGTACTTGGTTGTTACAGGGTCTCACTATGCAGTTCAGACTCGTAGTGATCTGCCTGTTTTCAGCTTCCCCAGGACTGGGATTATAGGCCACTACACCCTGACTCTGTGGCCAGCTAAGCCCAGCCTAGGGGCAGGCTGGCACAGCATGTGGTGCCAGGGGTCAAGCTACAGCCCTGTGCCTGCCTAATCAGATGCTTTATTTCACTGAGCTAACTCCCTGGCCCATCTTATTTTATTTTCAATGGAAGTCTTAAGTATTTGAATTAGCGCAATAATTTAATTCCTTCCCTCTATTATTTTCTTTTATTTCAATTATAAGTAGTTTATGTAGTAAGAGATATGGATGAATGCCCAAAGTGAAAACTACAAACAGGAAAACCCTGAGACATCTGCCTTGCTACTTCCTACCAGCTGCAGCATGAAAAAGTATAAGCATTACTTGTGTGGGCTGAAGATGGAGCTCACAGGTAAAGTACTTGTCGGTCACCTTCAGAGCTCCTTAAGACTTCTAAAACATCACATAAATATGTATGATTTTAAGCGATTAATTTCTTCAGGTGATTTAAATCAAGGTATCCAAGAATGATGCTTAGAGAGTTATATTTAAGATCAATGGCTTCAGTAGCTATGCCTCTAGAATATATCACCTAGAACAACTATAATGGATTATGCTTGTCCTCTCTCTGTTCATACTTTAAACTATGGAAAACACTGCCATTGGTACCACAGAGAATGATGTTCCAGACAAGTACATAAGGGAGTTGCCATGTGAACAAAGAAGCTGCAGAATCTAAGGAACAATAAATACAATACTATACTGAAAAGATCTGCCATAACCAGGACGGAGATGGGTAATACCTTCTCTACCACAATCCTTAAAAGGAGCCAGTCCTTCCAACACTTGAACCTTAGAAGTTTAGCCTCTACTATATCTATGCTTACCCTTTTTTTCACGACAGAATGTCATATAAATGTAATTATACAGTACCAACCTTTGAAAATATGCTTCTTTCAGAGTATAATGAGGTTAACTCATTACAACATGTTACTGTCCATGTTAATATTTAATTCCTTTTTCTTGAAAAGTAATGCTATGCTGCGTTGCTAAACTTCATTTTATTTACATACCCATTATTGCCAATGAGATGTTTGATTTGGGGCAGCTATGAGCAAAACTGCTATATCGAAAAATGTGAGAAGCGCGTAGCTACTTGAATAAATGAATATGTGTATATGTGAATGGGCACAGTAGCCCGATATTATCTCATATTTTGTTGCAATTATAGAAGTTCCTTTTTATTTCTGTGGTCCAGGTTTGCTCTTTACCCTTCCTCCTTTTATCTCATGTTTCACTGGGATGATTATCTATGAGTACACAGTGTATGTTCAATAAGAACCTGTCAAACTACTTTGAATATATTTGGAAGTGTTTTGAGTAAGTAGTAGTTTTAATAAGACCCGGGCACTAAAGCTGTTAGTTACTTGACACACCGTATGAATATAAGGTTATTGGCAGATGAGTAGATACTAACCTACATGGAAAAATGCTCAACAAATTGATGTACGTACAATTTTTCCATCAATAACCATATTTTTTCACCTTTTTGAGGCAGGATCACTCTATGCAAGTCAGGCTACCCTTGAGCTCATTTTTATAGCCCAGGCTGGTCTTGAACTCACATCAGTCCTCCTGTCTCAGCCTCCAAAGTGCTGGGATTACAGATATCCACCGACATGCCCAGCCCAATAGCCCATTCATTAGACAGTATGTGAGGAAGTTACTACAGCTAAACTTATTTTACAGTGAAGAAAAGTGAAATAGAGTAGCAAGTACATCAGCTGCTTTGTCTTCATGTTTTAACTGTGCAGTTCCTCAGTATGACTCAGAGTACCATAAAACATAGAATATTCTAATGTGTGAGGATATCTTATGGAATTATTTTATCTTCAGTTTCATTGCCTTAACTATCTTTCAAAAGAGACATTCGTCTATTCACCTTCCTTTAGTAGGTTCTTTTTTCTTTCTAGGAGGGTTAAATGGGTCTCTTAGTTTGCAAACACTGCAGTGTGATGGAATCACTTGAGTCTGCTATACAAAAATGAAGGCAAAAATCTGTCTATTTTGAAGCTGAACTGGTGAGGATAGAATATTTGATGGCTTATAATGTCTTATGGGGAGAAAGCAAGCTGCCTGGATGCATCAATAGTGAAGGACGGGAGCAAGTAAACAGTTGGGCTATGTTTTGAGGATTAAACCAAAAACAACTTGATGTGAACAGCCTTGAACAACATAGTAGCTATGGAGAATGAAGGATAGGAGTGACAGCCAAACCAATAAGAATACTTCCTGAGAGATGACAGAACTCTCATATTGTGAAGATAAAAATTAGACATATATTAGTGAATTTACTATTTGCTTTTTATATATTTTTTATTCATTTTAATGATTAAAGATAAAATAGCAATGAAACAGTTTCAAACCGTTAGTAGGATGATTACAATAATTAGTACCATACATATTGTTGTCTTCATAGTAGTTATTCAGAGGAAAAGATGCAGACCTGTTATCTTGTCTAAACAATATTAGTACAAACATTTAGTTTCAGTGAATAACACAAAGCAGCTGTATAGCTATTCTAACTATCTTGTGCATGTGCATATATATATATATATATATATATATATATGAATATGTAAAATTATATATATTCTTTTCAAAGTTTCTAATACTAGAAGAAAATAGCATACCATTTCTTATAAGTAGATTGTAAGTCAGAGATATGGTGTGAATTATAAAACAAAAAATATAATTAGACAATATTTGGAAAATTAATAAAATATTAATTAATTAAAATTAAATTATATATTTCAAAACAATATTCCAAAATTGAGATCATGAGTCCAACTGAGAGGTCATAATATTGTGTATTATATGTATGAATCTGTGATAAATTCAGAGTACTTGCACAGTATTTGAATTGATTAATATATACAAAAATATCAACTAAGAAAAAGTGTCCGTGGTAGGAAAGATTTACTAAGAGTAAAACATAACAGAGATACTGGAATGGCAAGTATATGACTAGAAATTCTAACAGTTTGGGGATAGGATATTGCACAAAGTTCTAATATGTCATGTACAGGGACAGTGTCCATGACACTTACTTGTGGTCAGGTGTCACTTGTGAGACTTAGCTACTGCTATTTCCTTGATATCTACCCTGTAGAACCTGACAGACTCATGACCCATAGGGTGCAGGAGAAGTCTACTTGTGGAATATACTGAGGTACATATTCTGCTGCAGTATGCAGAAGAATAGTTGAAAGACTACTATTGTATACCTCTTTTATTCCTGTGTTTCTTTGCCCTGTTTCATGGGATGTTTCCATGCTCCTTTATGGAACTGTGGTCATTTTGATCCCTCTCTAGAATATCTTTTAGTGGTCTTTATAGAGTTGGTTTTGTCATCATAAAAGTGTTTAGTTGTTCTTTGTCCTGGAAGTATTTCACTTCTCCATTGACTTGAAAGAGTTTTGCAGGGGATAGCATTCTGGGATGGAATTTGTTTTCTTGCAAGACTTGAAGTACTTTGCTCCATTCTCTTCTTGACTTGATGATTTGTAAAGAGAAATCTGTCATTATTCTAAAGGATTTTGCTTTAAGTGTGATCTGTTTATTTTCTCCAGCAGCTTTTAATATACTGTTCCTGTGATGAATTTCTGGGATCTTGATTATTATTTATCTGGATGTGTTTTTAATTGGGTGGATGTTATTTGGAGTTCTATATGCTTCAGTTAACTGAATGTCAAATTATTTCCCCATATTTGGGAAGATTTCTGCCATTGCTTCTGTCCACATTCTCTTCATATTATTTGTACAGACTCCTCTCTCATTGATGCCTATTAGCCTTATGTTGTTTATCTTTGCATCATTTGAAGACGTTGAATTATTTTTTTTCTTACATCGTAGTTGTTTTTAAGAGATCTTTTCTTGCCACCTTACTAGCTGCAATGGTTTCTTTAAGGTCAAAAAGTCTATTTTCACTTTCATTGAAATGGTTTTGCCAGCTTGTGACTGAGGTTTTAATTTCCTATATAGTACTTTGAATCTGCTTCATACATTCTATCACTTTCCTATATTATTCATTCAAGGATTCCATCATTTTTCTATTCTCCTCTATTTTTTATCAGTGTGTTCTTTAGAAGCATTTAGTTCTTCTTTTGTTGTAGGCAGAATTTCTTATTTTACTTCAGAAATTATTTCTGACCTGATTTCCTCTATATCTTTCTACAGTTGTTTTTTTTTACTTCAGAGGCTGTTATTTCAGAGATTTCAGGTGTGCAATTTCCAATTTCTTCGATGCTATTGTTTCCTGTATTTGTTTTGGGTGGAGTCAGGGACTGAGAGCACATTGTTCTCCTTCTCTTTGTCGTTTCGCATAGCCTTTCCTTCTTACTATTGGCATAGAGCTTTGGTAGAGTTCTTACCCTTAGCACTGGGTCTGGATCTACCAAGTGCAAACTCATCTCAGTGTGTATGGCTTGGGTCTGGCTGCTGAGCTCCACTTCTTCCTGCTGCAGCCTTTGGAGGTGAGCCTGCTCTGTCACTCTGGCAAGATATTCTGTTCTTGGATCAGCGGGGAGAATCTTGTCTGTAGTCTCTCTGCGGGGAGTTCTGCAGCAGTATTCCACATTGAGCCTATATGATGGATGAAGTTCCACTGACATACTGGGATTTGTTGCTGGGTAATGAGTTTCTGGGGGGCCCAGGGCAGTCTCACATGCAGGGCCTGGTTGCTGGATCAAATGAGTTTTCAGTGGGTTCAGGGCAGTCTTAAGCACACTCATTATTTGATTTTTGTGTATGTGTTATTTATTAATGCATGTATGCTGGAATTTATGGAGCTATTCAAACCAGTTATGTAGGATGAAATTTGAACTCACTACCTCAACTCCTGGTTATTTCCCTATCTAACCATTACAGTCAGTCAAGAAAGCATCCACTGCTTAAATTCTAACAAAGAAACATTTCAGTAATTGTTTTATAGCATTACTACACTTTGGACTTTTCTTTGAGAAAACTCAAATTTTATGTGGCTTTTATGCCTTGGAGTGGAGTGAATAAATTCATTACTCAAAAATATTAAAAAATTTAATCTCTCAGTCTTCTCTTAAAGATTATAGTTTAAAATATATAAATAAAAACTTATGAGGGCAGGGTTTTTGGAAAATTGCTTTAAAGGGTTTTTTTTTTTTTGAATAGTAAATTTTATTTGGAAATGATTATTGGGAATAGTGCTAGCTTTAGGGAAAGAGGAAGGGTACCAAATGGATTGCCCCATTTTCTCACTTTTAGTCTTAAACTTATTGATATTATAGTAAGGTCATAAATTTGTCCAAAGTTTACTAAGTTTCTGTTTTTGTTTCTGTTTTAATATTATGGCTGGCTCAGACTGCCCTAGGGGTGGGGCTGGCACAGCATGTGGTTTCCAGGACTGAACTGCAGTCTGTGCGGTTGCCTAAGCTTTCCTAAGCAGATGCTTTAGATTGCTGAGCCATCTTGCTGGCCAAGTTTACTAATTTTTACATCCCCACAATGTCTAAAAGAAATCCAATCTGATCTATGGTTTACTACCAAATTTTATAGACCAGTCTAGTTTTAAAGCACTTGAAATTCTTCAATCTTTATGAAACAAGCAATTTATTTAATTGGAAAAAATGATTTGTCATTTAAATACTCTATAATATATATTTTCTGTTATGGCAGAAATTATCATATCATTTGCCAAACTCTGTGACTGCTGTGAAGAATAAACTAATGCAAACTTCACTAAAATGAATTCAGTGAAAACTATGGTTTCTTCCATTCCCCTATTTGTAACATGTCTTTATTCACTCAAATAAATTTGATTATATACTCAGGATAATATTAAAAATAATACATGTGATTTTTTTCTGTTTAAAAATTCTCAAACGTACTTGATATTGGAAAATTTTTCATAAAATATATCAAATAAGGGAGGTCAAATACAATTTTATTCATATATAATGGAAAAAAGTTTCTAAGAATCTCACTACAATATTTCAGTTTTAGGCCATTCAAATTGACATAGAGCTTAAAATGAGACTATATTGTGCAATTTAAAAGCAATCACTGTGTTTTATCTAACACTGGTCTTTCAGTTTGACCTATGTTAATCTTTTTTTATCACAATTCATTTAGCAGGAAAATAGCATCATATTTAATTTCATTTGCAACTTGATAATTAACCATTGCCCTCAAAATAAGATGCAAGTAATTAAATAGCCTCATAATAAGCCACCTGGAAGCTTAATTAGCTGTGTATGCAATTTTAGTTGTGGAATTAATTGCCAAAGTAAAAGTTACAATTTTCAAAATGAAATCTAAAGGTGAATACTTCACTCCATATTCTTTTAATTTCCATTGACTGATTCTAGTTCCAAACACCTGGATATCATTTTCTTTTTAAAAAGAATATACTGATATTGCTGAGCAGAGTTTATGATATACATTCACTACAGTTAATGGCATGCAAGGAAACACCTAAAGACCAGGAACTGTGGGGAAGACTAAATTTAATTACATCTACATACAGGAAGGCTGACACCAGAGTGCTATCAGCCAATATCTGTAGGGAAGTCCATGTATGTACAGGATCCAGAAGGGAGGCTGTCTTCCCAAAGAGTGTGCATAGAATGTTTGAGGTCAAAGCTGCCCGAATGGTCAGCATGGATGTGTGGACACTGTAGGCATTCTGGTGTCCAGCAGACTACAGGCCCAGTACTAAGTGTCTTTAGAACACCAATTCTCATTTTCTGAATGCAGCAAAGATTACTACTGTTCATAACAGGCAACACGAAGGTCTCAGTGTGGTCAGGCCTCATGCCCAACATGTCAGTGAAATGTGTTTACTTGATCTTACAGACTTTAACCTTTGTACTCTACCTCATTTTTGAAAGGGCTCTGACAGAATTGTTAGTGTAATAAAACAAGTCATTGGAATAAAATATTTTTCATGAAAACAGAGACTAGATAGATTTTACTACACTTTAAACTGTACTACAAGTACACTTCACTTTTAATTAAGGTTTTTTGCTTATTTGTTTGTTTTTATTCCAGGGATCAAACTCAGGACCTTGTGCTTGCCAGGCAGGCACTTACACTGCTGAGCTATCTCCCAAATCCTATACTTTTATTATTTTTGTTTGTTTTCTTTCTTTTTTTTTTTTAATGTCCAGGTCAGCCTTCCCTGAGGGCAGGGCTGGTGCAGCACGTAGTGCCTGGGGTCGAACCACCATCCCTGCACCATGTAAGCTTTCCCAAGCAGGTGCTTTAGACTGCTGAGCCATCCTGCCAGGCCTATACTTTTATTTTTAAAAATGGCTTTCAGTGCCTCTTATTGGGAATAAATACAACTTATAAATTCATTTAGATGTCATTTATTCCACCAAAGCCCAAAGCCTGATGACACAAACTAAGAAATTTTTTGCCCTAGAGCACTATATCTTTGCAGCATAGGAGTGGCAGGTCATAAAGCTGCCTGCTCTCTGAAGTTAACATGCTCTAGAAAAATGCATCATTTTCTTTCTCACCCTGAGGACTTGGGGAACAAACAAGAGAAGCAGAACCAGACATTTAAATCAGTACTATCTGGCTCAGATTCATGTTTGACATGCATAATCCTCAAAAAGCGAAGGAAGAGGGAGGATTGAGGAAGGAGGAAGTTTTAAGTGAGTTAGAGGAAATTATGAATGAGCAGCGCACTGGTTCCAGTTGTTTGGTGAGACTGAAAGGAGAGCTTCTTTGGATGGCAGCACACGTAAAGAAACACAGTGATCTTTTTGCACAATGAGATCGTCTTCCTTAGCCAAGTGACAAGATCGAAAGTTCATACATAGATAAAACAACGCCTCAGATTTCGCTCCTCTGTGTTTGCACTGGTAAGTCAAAAAACTGTTCAGAATTTACTATGTTGCTCAGGAGTATGAAGGCACCAAAGGTGAGGATGAGATAGATGGGCAAACATCGCGGTGGGGCAAGAACTGACTCCCTCTTGAAGTCAAGAGATCTGCAACAGAATGTCACACTGTGCCGTCATGTAAGAAATGTGCTTTGAACCAGGAGTGATGGTGCCCATGACCCCAGCCCTCAAGAAGTATGAGATAAGACGGGTCACAAATCTGAGCACAGACAGGACAACATAGTGACTCAGAGAGAACCTCTCTCACACTGTTACAAAAGAGAAAAGGGTCTGGGGAATTAGCTTAGTGGGAAGTCCTAAGTTCACTTCCCAGTACTACAAAAATTTTAAAAAACTGGGAAAAAAAATGCATATGTTTGCTCTTTATCTCTGATTCCTAGCACAGAGCTCTTAGAAATCCTACTCATTTCCTAAATGCTATTGAAAAGAGCATCATCTTACTATAATACTTGGTCTTAGTACTCAGTTTCTAAGACTCATGAAATCTCCAAAGACAGTTAGGTGGCTTTTTGTATGTTAATGAGATGACCCTGGCTGGGGTCTCTTTTTGGAGGAACACAGTGTGGCATGGTGCCCAAGATCAAACCTTGGTCCCCTGCACGTGCCTAAGATTGCCTAAGACAGTGCTTTAAATCACTGAGCTATCTCACCAGCCTTTGGGTTTCTTTATAGCTTCGGAGGGGGTGAACCTCAGAAGGACAAGGCCTGCTTTTAACATTTTAATTTTTAGCCTTACCACCACAGACTTTCAGTCTCTGTGGGAGGAGACAGACCTGGAAGTTGAGTTAGTCACCTACGGGTAATGACGATCAAACATGCTTACTTAACAGATCCTCTGTGCAAAACCTAAATGATGGGTTCTGCAGAGCTTCTGTGTTGCTGAACACGTTGAGGCACTGGGAGGGTGACACTAGCAAAGAGGCCACTAGGGTTCTGTATACCCTCTTCTCCTTTGCCTTGTCCGTAGGGTCCTCTCCATTTGCCTGTTCTGAAGTTTTATCCTTTGTAATAGACAAGTGACCATGGCTAAGATGTTTTCCAGATTCTGTAAGTCATTCTAGCAAATTGTTAAACCCAGATATTGTTGCAATCTCTGAATGTACAATTTGCCAAAGAACTCCCTGGTTCATGACTCATGTCTAGCACAGAAAGCTGAGAGCTGCAGGCAATCTTAGGAGATTGAGCACAGCTCTTAACATGTGGGATCAGATGCTAACTCCAGGTAGCTATTGTCTGAATTTAATTGAATTGTAAGGCACCAGCTGGTGTCAGAGAATTGGCTGGTACAGAAAACAAACCTCACATAGCTAGTTTTAGAAATGCTGTGAGTATGTGTTGTACCAGTGATTGGGAATGTACAACTAATGTGTTTTGAAGCTGTTGCATTGTTATGTCTTATTAAAAGTAACAAAAATATATAAATTAAAGAAATGCTATGAGTAGAAACTTCAGAAAAGGATCCAAAGCAGATTCAGGAAGAGCTACAGAGGGCCGGGCATATAGTTCAGATTCATAGTACCTGCTTGACAAGTGCAAGGACTTGAGTGTGATTCTCCATACTAAAAGGAAAAGCTATGGATTTGCCATAACCCAAGACATTGTCTATATAGGCCATTGTTACAACAGCAGAATTTGTGTATGCACAATTCATTATGTAGAAATGTCTGTCTTTAACTTAGAACATGACTACATTTAGAGGCCAAGCTTTAGGGAAGCAACTCAGCTAAAATGAGGCCCAATGGTGGCCTGCAACCAAGTGGAAATAATGGCAACGTCGTAAGAAGAGACTAGAATACAAAAACCTAGCACGGGAAGATCATACAAGAACACTATGAGAAGAAAAAACGGCTGTTAGCAGCTATGGAGAGAAACCGCAGTTGTATTCATACCTGCTGACACCTGCATCTCAGATTTCTAGGCCACAGAACTGTAAAAATTAAACTGTCACTACTGAAATTACCCTGAATATGATACATTGTGGTTACAGCTCTGTTTCTTTCTCCAAATACACAAGTCCTACACAAATGGTAACAGCCATGATTTAGATTTAAAGTGCCTCTCAAAAGTCTCATGGTGTTTGAAAAGGGATTGGATCACCGCAGGCCAGTCCCGGTGAGTGCAGTAGTTGAATGTGCTGCTGGGAGCTGTGGCCTTGTGGGAGGCGGGTTCCTGGAGCACAGTAAGGCCTGAAGGGCCACTCCCATCCCTGCTTGTCCCTTCCCTCTCGGCTTCCTCGCCGCCATGCGTGAGTAGCTGCGCTGCGTTGTGCTCCTCTACCCTGGACTTCTGCCTGGAGCCAGCTGAGCGTGGAGCGGGCCCACTCCAACTGCGGGCTGAAGCAAACCTCCCCTCCTTTAACTTGTGGGCGTCCGGTATTGTATCTCAGGGCTGGGAAACTCGACTAATGCACTGACGTGTCCGTGAAAAAATAAATATTTAACTCCTACCGTGTCCATATCCCAGAAAGTACATGATTGTAAGCCTTACAGCATAGTTGTTTTTTAATTAGCTTCATGAATGGAAGCTCTTGATGAAAGGTATATCCATTACCATAAATAAACTACATT